>JAXIVD010008773.1:0-7500 GCA_036785275.1 Cancer borealis | reverse complement strand
GTAATAGTGAACTTATTTGATCAAATGGAGTATTTGGGTTTGTCGCAGAAAGGTAATTATGTTGTATGAATAGAAATGTAATTCCGTTAAATGTTGCATGGACGGTGATGAGGACCATTTCACTTGATGATCTCTTATTTTCTATAGACTATATTTAGTTTCACCCTACTCTGAACCTCATCCTGTGAGGGTTGGAGAATGGGATAGTGACACAGTCTACTTATCTGTTGAATTATCAAGTCTCCCCCTTTTCTCCCCCTCCCCTTCCCTGTACTCCCACCCCGAAGGCTTATCTTCACTATCACTCGCTCTGCTACCCCCTCCCTCCCACAAACCAGTCTTGCTCTACAACGCCACGTATATCAGCTCTCGTCTCTGCACAATTTTATAGTATGATTTGTTAACTTAATGGTGAAAAAAATTGGTGAGTTCATGGCCCCTTCATATTTGAGAGGCTTTAGAACATTACTAGTATGCAGTGAAAATGTTAAAAAGTGTACTAATTGTATAACAATTAATGAAAGGAGTATTTTCGCTAACCCAACGACGTTTCCAGGTGTAACATAAAAGGCATGATTTGTGTCATAGGTTCTGAGTGTGTGCTTCGCGGAATGAATTAAGGAGTCTCTTTTATGAACCTTTAAGGATGCTTGTGTGGCGGTACATCAAACAGCCCATTAATGAATATTAAAGTGTTACAAACTCAAATTTAAAGAAAAAAAAATGAATTTGAAACTGCTGCCGTGGACATTATTACTTCTGTGTGATCCACTGACAGTGGTTGACGCAGACAAAGAAAAAATCCTTGAGACACAAGTAATTCGACATCAGGCGAAGATTGCTCCACAATTCCTGAGCTACATGGCAGCGTCCGTCACCAATGATAGTGTCTCGGAGGGCGCACAGGGTGCCTTGTATGCAGGTGAAACGATATTGTTATTGTAGTTGTTGTTGTCGATTTTACTAGCATTACTCCGCCAACGAAGTTGATCTAGAGGTTATGTTTTCACTTTGTTTGTTTGTGTTTGTTTACTTGTCAGTAAGTTAGCAACTTCCTGACAACACTATGCATCACAACCTCATCAAACATTATCAACATGGCTCCCTACCCTAAAACAAGTTATTATTGTTATGATTTGTCTGTGAAGCAAGAAAGAATAATTGTGGGAAACCTACAGACCCTGTCGTGGGTAAGACCCCCGCCGTGGGCCCCATTGGCTTGACTGTGTGACGCGCTGTGTTGGGCAGGGTGACCTTCTCTTCTCTAGTGCAAGGAGTGTATGTGTATGTATGCATGAGTGTGTGTATGTATTCATGTGTGTGTATGTATTCATGTGTGTGTATGTATGCATGGGTGTGTGTATGTGTGCATGATGTGTATGTGTGCATGGATGTGTGTATGTATGCATGGGTGTGTGTGTGTATGTGTGTATGGGTGTGTGTATGTATGCATGGGTGTGTGTATGTGTGCATGGGTGTGTGTATGTATGCATGGGTGTGTGTATGTATGCATGGGTGTGTGTATGAATGCATGGGTGTGTGTATGTATGCATGGGTGTGTGTATGTGTGCATGGGTGTGTGTATGTGTGCATGGGTGTGTGTATATGTGCATGGGTGTGTGTATGTATGCATGGGTGTGTGTATGTATGCATGGGTGTGTGTATGTATGCATGGGTGTGTGTATGTGTGCATGGGTGTGTGTATGTGTGCATGGGTGTGTGTATGTATGCATGGGTGTGTGTATGTATGCATGGGTGTGTGTATGTATGCATGGGTGTGTGTATGTGTGCATGGGTGTGTGTATGTGTGCATGGGTGTGTGTATGTATGCCTTAACTCGGCTACCAAACTTTTGGGAGGTCAGCCTGGTATACAGATAGATAAAGTTATTATTATTATTATTATTATTATTATTATTATTATTATTATTATTATTATTCTAATTATTATTATTATTGTTATTATTATTGTTGTTCTTGCTATTCTTGTTGTTGTTGTTGTTATTGTTGTTGTTGTTGTTGTTGTTGTTGTTGTTGTTGTTGTTGTTGTTGTTGTTGTTGTTGCTGTTGTTGTTGTTTTTATTGTTGATGCTGTTGTTGTTGTTGATGATGATGTTGTTGCTGTTATTGTTATCATTATTATTATTGATGATATTATTATTTTAGTTTTATTATTATCATTATCAGTATAGCGTTGTGATGGGGGCTCAAAGAATACTATTACCATGTTCCCTCCCAGTTACCTTTTGCGACTGGGAGGGACAGAGCGTGGTGTCTGGGAAGTCCCTCCTCTGTATTCTAAGAAAAGACAGAAACCTTAACACCTTGTGTTGACCGAATATTATCGAATGCCTTTTATAGGTCTAAATATATGCAATCCGCACATCCATTTCTCTCTTGTGTTATATCTATCACTCGTGACTCAATAAATTCCTCCTCTGAATCCAAATTATCTATCTGTTATTATTCTTTCTCTTTCTAAATATTCCATCCATTGTTTCTTGATAACATCATATATTTTACAGACAATGCTAGTAAATAACACTTGTCTATAATTAATTGGTTCTTCTTTGTTCCCATTTTTGTAAATAGCCATTATATCAGTTTTTTTTGTCTGTGTCTATGTGTATGTGTAAGTGTTTGTTGTATTGTTTTATGTTGTGTTGTGTTGTGTTGTGTTGTGTGTGTGTGTGTGTGTGTGTGTGTGTGTGTGTGTGTGTGTGTGTGTGTGTGTGTGTGTGTGTGTGTGTGTGTGTGTGTTTGTATATGTGTTTGTTTGTGTATGCGTTATTATATTTATTTATCTATTTATTATTATTATTATTTTTTTTTTTTGTGTGTGTTAATGTATTTGTGTGACATTTGGTCTATGCTATGCACAGTAAATCTGCCGACGATGGACTGCAAACACGATTACGACTGTATCGAGTACGGGGACCTGGTATGCTCCGAGGGCCAATGTAACTGTAGACTTCCATACTGTTGGGTCTACGAGTACGTGGTGACAGGCATCTTTACGGCCAAGTACGTCTTCTCATGTGACGAATGCGGTAAGTTTTCTCAAGCATATGTTATTAAGGTTAACTTATTTGAGGTTTAAATGCAATTACTATTATTATTATGTTGAAGTTATATTGTAGCTGCAGGGGTTCTTGGATATTAACTTACTGGTAACGGTTTGAGGTTTCCATCAAATCTCCTATACTCAATTGCTACTTCGACAGACCCTTAGACATAATGCAGTAACCTAAACGTTACAATCAGCTGTGTCCTAATGTGAATTGTCCAAATGATTAAATAAATAATTTCAAGTCAAGGTAACATTGGTGAATGCTTTGCTAATTCTCAACTTGGATATATTAATCACCTCATGATGTTTTGTAAGGAAGCAATATTATTCAGATTAATAAAAATAATATAAACGGTAAACTTTCATTATGGGATTTTATTTTTCACATTGGACAGCTGTGAAAAAAAAAAGTTTTCCTTCGCATTCGGTACTACAATCTAATTACCTGGTGCCTTCAGGTATACTTGGGTCGACCTGCAATGCCACTATGGAGTGTGATAATTCCGGTGAGTGTTGGAGTGACGGCTACTGTCACTGCTCTAGCGGGGAGAACTACGACGGAGTATGGTAAGTAGGTGACCTTTTGAACTTACCAAATTAACGATATTTAAGAAACTGACTTGATTGCAGTGACTTGGGAGAACATTCCTTCTATAGTCTTTAAAATCGGAGGGTAACATGTTAATTCTTATCCATTATTATTGTTTAATTGATTGGCATTACTCACTCACTATATCACGCAATTAGTACCATTAACCTCATATGTGTGTGTGTGTGTGTGTGTGTGTGTGTGTGTGTGTGTGTGTGTGTGTGTGTGTGTGTGTGTGTGTGTGTATGTGTGTGTGTGTGTTTCCTCCTTTCTCCCACACAGCCTGACCAGCTCCGGTTGGTCGTCCACCCTGGCGTTGACCGTTATGGGCATCATAATTCTCATTGCAATCTGCATACTGGCCGTCAACTGTTTCCAGGAGTAAGACGACGCTACTTGGCTCTTACACACACACACACACACACACACACACACACACACACACACACACACACACACACACACACACACACACACACACACACATATACACATTACTGAAATTGATAAAAATTCTGTCTCTCTCTCTCTCTCTCTCTCTCTCTCTCTCTCTCTCTCTCTCTCTCTCTCTCTCTCTCTCTCTCTCTCTCTCTCTCTCTCTCTCTCTCTCTCGTAGTGGTAGTAGTAGTAGTAGTAGTAGTAGTAGTAGTAGTAGTAGTAGTAGTAGTAGTAGTAAAGTGAATATATAAGTTACTGAATAAGGGATTGTCAATACAGAGGTACGTAGATAGATCATAAGTTATCAACAATGACCATGATTTGTTACGATATGCATGTATCATTTCTTTTATTAAAAAAAAAAAAAATCTTCTAAATTAATATATAAAACGTTTGTAGGATGTCGAGGTAGTACACAGCAAACGTTTGGTGTACACACGCCGTCTGTTTAACCCTCTACGTGTCCACCCTCAGACCACTTTGGAGGAACCCTGATGCCTGGCGCTGCAGGTGCTGTTCTGGTAGCGGCGGGACGGTACGTAGAAACACTGTTCACCTAAGCAACCAATTCAAAATAAGAAGCTTACTGGAGTCAAGTATCGTACTGATCGTGACTGACGAATTCATGATTTTCTTCATTCCTTCTCCCATATATGTGTTACCTATTTTCTATATGTCTGTTTGTCTGTTTATCTGTCTGTCTGTTTGTATGTACATTTGTCTGCTTGTATAGCTGTTTGTTTGTTTGGCTGGCTTTAATGTCACGCACAAACAAACACACACACACACACACACACACACACACACACACACACACACACACACACACACACACACACACACACACACACACACACACACACACACACACACAGGAATGATTAGATCTGTTACAAACAACTAATTTGGAATTGATAAAGCAATGAGTCATAAGAGGATTGGGGTCTAGCAAGGCTGAACAGAACGCAGAAGTTGGATGATAGAAAGTGGTAGGGATTTTAAGTTTTTCCTATTGTAGATAAGGAATGTGAGTTATTGAGTGTAATAAGTTATCTGTTAAATGAAAAATTATATATATTATTTTTCTTGTGGCTGGTGTACATGTAAATGGTATGTGTGGCTTGTTTGTATATGTATGTGTGTGTGTGTGTGTGTGTGTGTGTGTGTGTGTGTGTGTGTGTGTGTGTGTGTGTGTGTGTGTGTGTGTATGTATGTGTGTGTGTGTGTGTGTGTGTGTGTGTGTGTGTGTGTGTGTGTGTGTGTGTGTGTGTGTGCGTGTGTTCGTGTGAGGAGAAAATAATTATGTATTTAACTTAAGTTTTATCATTTTTGAAGGTGAAAGTGTGGCTTATATCGATTTTGGAAGCAATGAATGCACGGAAGGGACGTTAAAATATACTGTTTTCCACCAGTATTAATAGTAATGCGTTGAAACATTGCTTTATTTATTTTATATAAGTATAGTCAGTGTCCCGAGGATAACACGCAATATTACGTGATGGTCTCTGCCATGAAGAGAAGTCCGCCTCGGAGTGGTTATCTGCTGACTGGTTCTGGGAATAGAGGGAATAGCAGCAATGCATTAGTATTTTATCAGGTGATGATGTGTAATTTGTTCTTTGTGCTATTCCCGAGCACATAAGTGAACTAGGAAAGTATCAGTTATTAGATATGAGTTGAAGTATATGATGAAAAGCTTGGAAAATTTGGAGTTTATATTTGGAATGAAAACAGGAGTGGGAAAAAATGATACCAGAGCTCATAGTCTCGTGTGCTCTCACCGACCAACTAAATAAATAATTATTGCCAAAACATTAAAATTTGCACATATAGATAGTATTGAAAATAACAAAAAATTATGAAACTATGAAAATGGAAGAGATATAAATATAAGTTAAAAAGAACATAAAAAAATATGAATGTAGAATGAAAAGAGAGGAGAGATGTATACCTATGTAAGAAAATCAAATAACAGAATATTATATAAAAAAAATTATGCCTATGTTAGGGATTTTATTGGAATCTGAATGTTGTGATTTTTAACAATTTTTTTCTTCCCTTAACTCGATTCCTACGTTTATTTATTTGTTGGTGTTCTTATCTATCCGTCACCGACTCACATGTTTGGGAGAGAGACAGTATTATTAAAAAAAAGAAAAAAGAGCCTGAATATATAAACAAATTGCAACATCAAAGTTAATAGGAAATCTAGCTTTTGGTTCAAGGACTACTAGCATTAATTAAGAAAACCTACATACACCACGCACAACTTGCTTTACTCCCTCCTCGCAGCATCAAGGAAAATAAATAAACAGATATGGAAAAAGAATAATAAAAATAAAGAAAACTCCAGTGGGTTTTTCTTGGTATCGTGGCGGCGTATAGTCGTGGGGCGTCTCAAGATACACAAGAGTGCGTCACGCCCTAGATAAGATCCCTTGGTCATGAAGGGAACGCTGTTTGAAGTCATTATATAACTACTTCTCCTTCTCTTCTTTTCTTTCTTTATTTAGTTTTGCCGAAGTTGATCTCCAAATCTTATACTATCTCATTTCTATCCAACTGAATAACTTGATTTATGTGAAGTTACGAAAAAAAACTTGCACTGCGTAGCTTCAAAAAATACGTTACAAAATATATCTTTAAAATTATAAAGAATGTCGCAATTGCAAACTTTTTTTCAACCTTGGGTCAACCTGGTTCCATGAGATGAGTTGCGTCTTTACTAACGATATAATTCACCATTATATTATTTTTCATTTATGTTGCATGCTATTTCCGACCATTGCAACATATCCAACACGCTTCTATGAAAGTGTGTGATCACAGGACACGTATTGCAGGTTAAACACGGATGATTTGAGTTCACGAATGGTGAGTGTGTGTGTGTATGTGTGTGTGTGTGTGTGTGTGTGTGTGTGTGTGTGTGTGTGTGTGTGTGTGTGTGTGTGTGTGTGTGTGTGTGTGCGTGTATGTGTGTGTGTGTGTGTGTGTGTGTGTGTGTGTGTGTGTGTGTGTGTGTGTGTGTGTGTGTGTGTGTGTGTGTGTGCGTGTATGTGTGTGTGTATGTGTGTGTGTGTGTGTGTGTGTGTGTGTGTGTGTGTGTGTGTGTGTGTGTGTGTGTGTGTGTGTGTGATGGTCTAAGGGATCACGTGCTGGATTCGTGACCATCAGCCACTATCCAAAAGAGATCTTATATCAATGGGTACGGCTGAATAATTTCAAACATCATACATCACTGTGTGTGTATGTATGTAAGTATGTAGGTATATATTTGTGTATACACGTGTATACATGTGTGTTTGTGTGCTTATACGTATATATTTATGTATATTTGTATATATATATATATATATATATATATATATATATATATATATATATATATATATATATATATATAT
>JAXIVD010008772.1:0-12500 GCA_036785275.1 Cancer borealis | reverse complement strand
CGGGATGCTGCTTTTCATAACATTGTCTTGTTTACCAAAAGCACTTCATTCCCTTCCTATTTTTCTTTAGATTTATTTTTTTCATGATCTGGAGTAAATGTCTTCCTGTGCATATTCTATTACATCCTCATATACCTTAACTTCATTGTCTGGTACGCAATTGTCGAAAATTACTTTAGTTTTCATGTTAATCTCGAAACCCACTTTTTAGCATCCTATATGCAATTGCAAATTCATCTGATGTAGCTCACCTATTGATTCTCTCATTAGAACAATATCAACAACAAATTCAACATTATTTAGATATTCCCCATTTATCTGAAATCCTGCCTCTTCCCATTCCAAGTTCTTTAAAAAACATCCTCTAAAATTTGATCCTTTTCTGTATTGATATTTTCTCAATGATCAAATGTAGCTTTATAGTGACGGTGATTTCCTTATAAATTTATAGTTATATATTCACACATATTTCCTTCCTCTACCTTTATCTCTTGAGTGCGTTCATAATAGCTGAAGTTTCCACTGAATTTTTCATAGTTTGGTTTTTTCATAATCATTGGGATTTAGTGTACTCAGCATATACTTCAACTACTTGATTAATGACATGGATGTGTTCAGTTGTTTGATAACCACTCCGGAATCCTGTTTGCTTTCTCGGCTGGTTTGTGGCCAGCGTTAAGCAAATCCTATTCGTGAGCACTGCTGTAAAAATATTTATATAATATAGACAGTAGACGTGTTGGATGGATTTTTTTATTTTGGGATTTTTGAGGTCTTCTTTCTTGTTAATTAGTATTATTATACTATTTTTCCAAGCAGTTGGTACGGAATCAGTTTGCAAGAATTTCGAAAAAGTACTACAAGGTTGTCCATCTAAAAATCGTTTGCATTTTTAATTTGGACAATCGATAAGCCATCCGCACCTATTGTTTATCTCTTGTTCATTCCTTTCGTGTTTTCTTGATTTCAGTCGTGTTTATGCAGAATATTAAAATATTAATGGTTTGCTTATCATTACTATTATACAATTTTCGGTACAATTCCTCATGTCTATTATTTGTAATCTGACCTGGTAAATTTTTTGAAATATACATTAGCTTTCTGCCAACAGGATGCGTTCTCCTTCTATTTGTACCCTTGTTTATAGAGTTTCCTCAGTAATGTTTATATATTTTCAAATGTTATTAATTTTCTCTTATTTACGGTTTTAGACAGTTCAACCATTTTCAGTTATAAACTTTAACTAATGATTCGTGTTCAAATACCGGTGATAAGCTGTAATTGACATATCTTCACATAACAGTAATAAGCTAAGATTAATATAGCGTCTTCAAACTCCGGTAATAGGCTGTGATCAACATATCATCTTCAGAAAGCAGTAACAAAATCATAATCAATATATATATATATATATATATATATATATATATATATATATATATATATATATATATATATATATATATATATATATATATAGTGACTAAGTTCCGGTAATCGGCTGTTATTGATATATCTTCTTCACACACCGTTAATATATTCTCTTTAATTACCGGTATCAAGCTATCATTAATATATTGCCTTCAAATACCGATAACTAAGTAGTGATTTTTTCATACCGGTTACAATTACATATGCATTCTAGTGGTGTATGAAAAATGTGTTATTATTAATAGCACTGACAAAACACTGATAAATCCAACAGCTAATACCTGTGTGGTGCGGTTCCCAGATGTCACCAAAACGGAAATAATCTGAAAACTACGACAACTCTTCTCATGTCTCGGGGAAAGGCGGTTCTCTCTTAGTTTCAGGGAGAGAAATTTCCATCTTCCCTCCAACACCGGGATAGGTATCGTTCGCTCAGATCTTTCCAAAGCGGGACAACCAGCCATCAAGTGTCGCACAGTCAGGGTGACCAATCATCACAACATTGCTGTAGGTCATAAGGCGCCGCAACAAATAATTTTTCTTTTATTCCTTACCCGTGGTGCCGGTAGGCTTAATGGAGGCCTTAGAATTTTTAAATGACGCCTCTTTTCTTATTGAGAGGTTCATGCTGCACTATGTGTTAGACATATATGACCTGTAATAAGACCAGTCATACACAACGCATGCTCGTCCTGGGGTACACAGCCTAAGCAACCCATCTTAACTGTAGTCATAACCACCTCCCACCTTTGTTGCCAAAGAGATGGCCGATTGGAGTAATGGGAAGAATTCCATAAAGGGAAGAGGACAAGCAAGAGCATCTCGTTCTCTCCACTGTGATATGAGCAGGAACATAGTAAAAAAATTAATCATGTGGAGGAAGACTCAGTGTCGTTTAGGAAGAGGGATAGTTGTCAGGAATGTTTTGTCGAGTAGATAGGTAAAAAAAAAAAAGTTTTTGAGACATTGAACAACTGTTTTTTTTTTTAGCCCCATTCAAAAATCAAAGAAAGTTCAGAAGTTGTGTGTTCGAGGTTCGTCCGCGAGTTTAATTTCTGCTGAGACACTTCGTTAATTACCGTCATTGGAAATTTGAGTGCTGGTGTGGCTCTGTGGCACGGGTTTCGGACAAAAGTTCTTATAGAAAAACTTCGAATGGCAATAATTCGTAGGATAAAGTTCGTTTGCCTTAAGTACGTCAGGATAAAGTACGTAGGGTATAAAGTTCGTCATGGAAAATAATCGTAATGGAAAAAAAATCGCAAGGTCAAATGTTCGTCGTGTTAATGTTCGTTAGAAAAATGTTTGTACGCGTTAGGTTAGGTTAGGTCGTCACGAATAGTTTACATACGTACATACCTACCATGCGAACTTTAGCGTACAAACTTTTTCGTACGTACGTTTTTCAAACGAACTTTATCCCCTACGAACATTTGATTACGAACAATTGCATACGAATTTTATGCATACGAATTATTTCCATATGTATTTTGGTCCTAGAATCCTGTGGTACAGTGCTCGGCTCGTGACCTATAGGTTGCGAGTTCGATCCTGGCCTATGGAACCTAGTTGGTTAAGGGGTAGTGCTCCTCGTTAACCCTATCAGAGCTATATAGTCTATAGCTACCTAGTTCGGGGGGATTAATAATCCTCTTTCTAATGTCGTTGATGAATGCAAAGTAGAGTCATCAGCATATGAGTGGATAGGGCAAAGAGTTAAGACTGGGTAGATCATTTAAAAATAATAGTGGGCCACCCTTGTTAATAAAATGAAGAACAATGGTCGTTTACTACTGCAACAATGGAACGACCAGAAAGAAAACTTTTGATATAGATACAGAGATGGATAGAATCCGTAGGAGAAAAGTTTAAAAATATAATATTTTACCAGGCTCTCAGAAGTGTTTGATATGTATAAGACAACAATGATTTCAGAGAAATCTGTCAGACAGGACATATGCATGCTATATTCTGTATTGTAAAAAAGATATGAGGCATAGACCAGCCTAATTACCAGTATCTGTGTCAGCAATACAGCATTTGCATTTTTTGCCTGAGCAACCTTTGAGCACTTCCTTCTCTCCTGATGAACAATGGTCCTTGCATGTGCCATGCGCTGCAATACATTGGTCTTTTATTTTGCACTCTGGAAAGTAATAGAGACAAATTGAATTAGTATTCATTAAATAATGTTTTTCTAGTTTTTCAGAAAAAAAGCTATGCTAATTATATACAAGCCGTCATTACCTGATATGCTTTGATATTAATATTTTTGACAACGATATTGTCTCTAGTAGTCTTCCAGGAGTTCTGATTATTGAAATTTCATTTGACTTTCTAGAAGTTTTTCAGTATTTTATAGGTTAATAATGTAAAAAAAAGACAAAATGGTTGAAAGTTAAACATCACGTGTGAAAAAAATAGAACTTCATCTGCTGATAAATGAAGTGAAGAGTTAAAACAAATAACGGACAAAAAGAGATGAAATCCCATGAACATACAATATTTGTACAAAATTAACTTATATATATTAATTTATTCAACATTTTCCTGTTTATTTTTAAATAATCTCCAAGCCCGGGTCCTTTGCTTTTGGCAATCCTTTCGTTTGTTTTCGCCCCTACCTAGTGACGGAGGTGTATGATCCAAAGACACCATTAGGGAAAAAATGATTGAAAGTAATCAATTCTTCCACCCTGTATGCTCCACTAAATTATTACTTGTATAGGTAAAAGAGGTCGGCCAATAGGAAGGAAGATAATAAGAAGAACTGCGTTTACACTGCCGTTCCCCCAAAAAAAGTTCAAAGGAACAGTGATTAATGTTTGTCATATTTAGTCATGGAGGTATCTTGATACGCCTCCCTGTTCAAGTAAAAGGAAGGTTAAGAACACAAGTAAGAAGTGTTCTAGAGTTAATCAGTAAAAGGGAACAGAGTGAAGATAGTGGTTAACTCTTGCATTAGTGATGAAAAAGTCTTGTGAAGCGTACATTGTAAGCGTATTGTAAAAAAGATATGAGGCATAGACCAGCCTAATTACCAGTATCTGTGTCAGCAATACAGCATTTGCATTTTTTGCCTGAGCAACCTTTGAGCACTTCCTTCTCTCCTGATGAACAATGGTCCTTGCATGTGCCATGCGCTGCAATACATTGGTCTTTTATTTTGCACTCTGGAAAGTAATAGAGACAAATTGAATTAGTATTCATTAAATAATGTTTTTCTAGTTTTTCAGAAAAAAAGCTATGCTAATAATATACAAGCCGTCATTACCTGATATGCTTTGATATTAATATTTTTGACAACGATATTGTCTCTAGTAGTCTTCCAGGAGTTCTGATTATTGAAATTTCATTTGACTTTCTAGAAGTTTCTCAGTATTTTATAGGTTAATAATGTAAAAAAAAGACAAAATGGTTGAAAGTTAAACATCACGTGTGTAAAAAATAGAACTTTATCTGTTGATAAATTAAGTGAAGAGTTAAGATAAATAACGGACAAAAAGAGATGAAATCCCATGAACATACATTATATTTACACAAATAGCTTATATTTATTTATTTATTTTACATTTTCCTGCTTGCATACGGAAAAAATAAATTATAAATTATCTCTATCAAGCCTGAATGTATTTACAACCAACATACATGATATGGGTCTTTTTTGCATTAATCTTCAATCCCAGGTAAGGAAAAAACTTTACAGCTCTTTACCAGCTGCCTCCAGATTAGGTTTTTTTTTATGTATTTAAAAATTTTCCCACTAAACTATATTGTTATGTCATCATCACATATATGGTGAAATATACCGATATTCTGGTTACTTTCAGCTTGGTTGGAAATTTTCCAAATGTAACCATATAGTTTAGAATATAAACTATTAAAACAGAACGGTCCCCACGCCTGGCAATCTTAAACACTTCACAAAAAAAAATGGTTATATCCATCACCGATAATTCATCCTGGAAATAATATACTGTACCCCATTGCTTGGGCTCCTATTCTTCCTTACCATATTGTATCCTTCAATATGAAGGTATCCATCATGGTGGATATCAGGGGCAGTCCAAGGTTCACTTCACAGAACTACTGAGAACTTATTCTCCAGAACAACAGTTTCAAGGTCACTGTATCTTAATTTATCTGGCAGTGACTGACAATTTAGTTGCAGATGCTTAGTTAGCCTTTCCTCAGCCAGTTCAGGTTGGCAGAAGGTCTCTCATTAATAGAAAGCTATTCAGCCAATTTCCACATTTCTGCAATGTCATCTCCACTCATATTTGCAAATGGCAAACAGTCTTGGTATGAAATATTTATTGGTAGAGTGATGCATCTGTCATTCTATAATGTTCGCAATGCACTGTTTTTAATACCTGAAAGGGGCAATTGTGATGCATTGTATTTCAGTGAACATCGCGGACAGTGCTAGACAAATTCTCCACCATTCAGCTCAATCCTTATCCACCCAGCTATCCTATTTCTCGTTACAGTCGGGTAACACATAAAGTGGTGACATCGGTCGCATTGAGCCCCCACACTGTTGATGGCTTAGTATAGGTTTATCAGAGGATGAAGAGTATAGGGGAGGCCTATCTTGAGGTGGCAGTGGTGTGTCAGGGCCTCTGCTTTCTTGGGGTCATTCATCAGAGATTGATCACTATTCGTCAGGGGGATGAGATTGCGTGCTTTCTTAACCTCCATAGAGTGCAGGAAATTTCAGGTTCCCTTGGTGGACATGAAGGAAAGAAAAGAGCAGTAAGAATTCCATGCACTCCTCTGAGTGTCTGTAATTGTCTCGCTTTCTTTCTTCGTGATGACAGGGATGGGGATTTGGAAGGGGGGAGGGAGGCGTCATACAGCAGCAGCATCCGAACAGCAGTTCTTAAGTATTATAATAGTCTGTGGCTTGACAGGGCACCGGCAACACCAATGAACATATACATATCTTCCTAATATTCTATTAGCACTATTTAAAGACGATATATTATTATTAGCCTATTACTGTTCCTTTAATATGTATATATATATATATATATATATATATATATATATATATATATATATATATATATATATATATATATGTATATATATATATATATATATATATATATATATATATATATATATATATATATATATTTATATTGATTTTGTTCTATTAGCTCTATTTAAAGACTATATATTAATTATGGCTTATTACTATTCTTTTGATAAATATTGATTATATTCTAATAGCGCTATATAAAGACGATATATTATTTATAGTCTTCTTTTAATATATACTAATTATATTAAATTACCGTTATCAAGGACGATATAGTAATTATAGCCAATTATTATTATTTAAAGATATATAAATTATAACCTATTACCAGTATTTTCATTATATAAAGAAATATTAATTATAACATTATTATTGTTGAGAGAGAGCCTGCGGCAGAAGCTGCGAGTGCCTATAACGAGGCGCGGCATCTACAGCGCGCCGCGACGACATCTGCAGCGACGGCATCTGGCCGCAGCAGGAAGCCGCTCGTGCGAAAGGGCATTTGCTGCTCGTGTGAAAGGGGCCTTAGGCAACACTCGCCTCGCCCTCCTCTTCCACCACGACGCACTACGATCTAATATCTTGGTGCAATCCTTCGTCGAGTCACTCCTGAATACACACAACGCTTCATAGCCATCACTAAGCACTCAATACAACGACAAATTACTATCCGTATCCCTGCCATTTTATGTCTTATTTTATACTTAATTTCTTTTTTCATAAGGCGATATTTAATTCAAGAGATTTATGAAAATACCATTCAACTGCCAGCAGTTGAAAAATAAGTCGAGCAAATTTAAAATTTAGAGGAAAAAGAAATCCAACTTATGATTAGCCGTATCAAACAATGCTCAATATCTCAGACAGTCTAGTTATCTGTCAAGCACTTTTGCATTGTCCGTTCAAATCCTATCGAAAGTACTAATTCAATGAGAAGACAACCGTTATAAAAAAAAACACAAACTTAGTTTAAAACTCTCCCCAACGATACATTAAAAGACGGAAAACTGTCATAAAACCTTATTCTATATAAATAAAAACTACCCAAAAAAAACTCAATACAATTCAACCTAAACAGCCCAACAAAGTGTGCCTTCTTGGGCGGGCGTCCACCTTATAGGTGCACCGAGGCACACAGCCGCCGCTAGCTAGACGGCTCTGTTTATGCTTCCTCCTGCAACTCCTTGGCAGGAGCAACAGGCCCATGGAATAGAGCCAGAGGAAGTCATCAATAACCCGGGCACAAGCAAACCGTAACAACACTACCACGAGACTTACGACCAGCAAACAAAATAAACAAGGCGAGCCCAGGGAAGATTACAGACGTCGCACTGCCAGACGACTATCATCCTATCCCTGCAACTCATTAGCAGAAGCAGCAGTCCCCTGGGACAAAGTCACAGTCACGGGGAGTCGTCTAGCACCCGGGCACAAAATCACACTAACTACAACTTACTACTACAGAAGATAATCAACCCAACAACGCAGGAAATAAGACGGGCTTCTGGTTGAAGAGAGTGAACGGTGTATGGGGAGCAGAGCTGACAGGGATGTTAGCTTAGGCAATTGCAATTGCCTCCGGCGCAATGAACCACCGAAAGCACCCGCCAGGCTAGACAACTTGTTCAGCTAATAAGGTGAGGTATAGACTACACCATACTTGACTGGACACTCGCGACAATCGCTGACAGACGATATTACACGTAGTCCATATAGATTCCGCTGCTATGAGTGATGACAGATAATACTTCATATATCAGTTCATATTCTACTTAGGACATTGTATTTCATGTCTTTACAATCAGTAATGATTGTTGAACCATGGCTGAACCTAAAAAAATATTTTACAACTTTTGCAAATAGGAAATTAACATAAAGATTTCAAGTTTGAGTGAAAAATCGTGTGGGAGTTTTGTATAAAGCATATTGTTTATAGCAAAAATTTCTGGCAAATTCGCAATAATTTCTGAAATAAAACATCACATATTGTGAAATCACCATTCCTGAATATGATTTGATTGTGATCAAATGTCATATTATCGTTATATCGGCTTGGGAATGAATTTTTCACAACAATTCGTGGCTTGATCTTGATCTTGATGTCACAGGAGGTCTGAGTTGAGAAACTATCGTTTATTCAAGATATATGCAACAAAAAAAAATATTGCACTTTTTTTTTCAATGACGTTTTATAAGTATGAGAAAAATAGGATAGACAATACAAGAAAACACCCAAATATAAATGTTAATTCGATGCAAATATAGCATTTATTTCTTGCATGACTAATTCAAGGCGAAAGAGGTCACAAGAAGAAGAAGAGGAAGACCAAAACAAACCTTTAAGGCGTGGTCACACTAGCTATTGATATCGACTGATCTGGGGTTATGGCTGGATTGGCCAGCCATTTGAGTGCTCATAAACATATTTTTCTCATCACTCTGAGGTGTTTCCTTTTTGTTTGAGGTTTCTACGATGATTTTAATTATATTATTCAAATAAAACAAACAAAAAATCGCCTCAGGACACATTTGCGAAAGACCCGATTTCGAGTGCACAGTCACGTATGGTGTATTTTATGGTATTGCATATTAATATAGACTACATGGGCTATGCATGTAAGTGTTTTCAGATTGAAATTCCAATATTCCTGGAAATTATTGCAAATTTTGTGTTTTTATTGGTGTCAGGATTTGATAATTGTCGCCCACCGATGACGTATGTTGACTAATTAGTTTTTGTTGCTCATAAACATATTATTCACATCACTCTGAGGTGTTTGCTTTTTGTTTGAGTATTTTATTCAAATAAATCAAACAAAAAATCACCTCAGGACACATTTGCGAAAGACCCGATTTCGAGTGCACAGTCATGTATGGTGTATTCTATGGTATTGCATATTAATCAAAACTACATGGGCTATGCATGTAAGTGTTTTCAGATTGAAATTCCAATATTCCTGGAAATTATTGCAAATTTTGTGTTTTTCTTGGTTTCTTAGGATTTAATAATTGTCGCTCACTGATGACGTACGTTGACTAATTTGTTTTTGTTGCTCATAAACATATTCTCTACAACACTCTGAAGTGTTTGCTTTTTATTTGAGGTTCCTATCTTATTTCTAATTATTTTATTTGATTTTTCTAAAAATCTGCCGTAGGGCCTATTTGCAACGATCAGATTTCGACTGTCCAGTCAAGTATGGTGTAGTCCTTGGGTGAGGTGTAGGTGTAGCAGTTGGAAGCGTCCAGCGTCCGTGCTGCGAGCTAGTGATCTCGCGCATGTGCCTACATCGCATTTTCATCCGCCCCGCCATCTCAAGTGACGTAGGCGTGCCTCTGCCTCGTGATTGGCTGGCGACGCTTGCTGCGCCTTTTCTCCTGCTCGCCTCCATGCTCCCCCTAACCCCCGGCTTTTCTCTCCCATTCTCATTGGTTCCCTCCCTCCTCCCTCTATATGCCTACTGGCGCCAACGGTTAATGATATAGAAAGGAAAAAATAAAAAAATAAATAAAAGGTGCTCTTATAGTATGCGGTCTACACCATAAGCGCGGTCAACCCGCGGTCTCTCTCTCTCTTTCTCTCTCTCTCTCTCTCTCGCTCTCTCTCTCTCTCTCTCTCTCTCTCTCTCTCTCTCTCTCTCTCTCTCTCTCTCTCTCTCTCTCTCTCTCTCTCTCTCTCTCTCTCTTATTTACTTACTTAATGGTAGTAACGAACAACCTAAATACCACTGAGTCAATTGTATGAAGTAACGAGCAACCGAACTAATTTCAGAGTAGAGACTTCATTTACAGTTTATTTAACAACTGCGAGGCCCACCATGAAAATCTGAGAATTTTATCAGACAGTGATACCGAGTGAGGAGGTTGCAGTTTAATTTTTGAGAGATCATAATCTGCTTGATGAAGTACAAGATGTAGATTCTTGCCATAAATGTGGCTCTACAATGCAATTAAAACGGATACGTGACCGAGGAGGTGAATTCCGACCAGTGCTTAGATGTCCTCGTAGAGGATGTCAAACGTCACGTTCAATTCGGACTGGAAATAGATTTTTCTACTACACTGATTTAAATGGCAAGACAAACAGCAGCTTGACTATATGTGACATTTTGGAACTGGTTTATTTTTTTACCATAGATATCCCCAGCAAAATTACGATAGATTTAACAGGGAAATCACCTAACACTGTTACAGATTGGTATAATATGTGCCGGGAAGTTTGCGGAGAGAACAGGAGAGAACAGGAACCATGGTGCACGTATAGACGGACCTTGGGTCTTTGGATTAAAAAATGGATCGGATTGCCGCTATTTTTATGTGCTGAGACGAGATAGAGCAACTTTATTACCAATTATTCAACGAGAATGCCAGGATGGATCAGTTATACATTCTGATGAGTGGCCAGCTTACGATTGTTTAAATGATATTGGATATCGCCATGAAACTGTAAACCATCAGCGTAACTACGTAGATCCAGACTCGGATGCACATACCCAAGCCATTGAATGCTCATGGCTGGATGCAAAAATTGATATTATGAAGAAAAAAAAGAGGTGTTCCCGATCACTTATTCCGATCTCATATTGATTATTATTGTTGGCGAATGCTTAGAAAAAATTATGATATGTTCATTTCTTTCTTGAATGACATTCATACTGTATACAAAAATTAAATAGATATGTAAAATTATTACAATTATTTTTTAAATTTTAACTATTGTTTTTATAATAAAGAAATAACTATATCTTTGTTTTCCCACCTTCTTAGATAAATTCATGGTCTGCTAAAAAAAAAAAAATATCGTAGACCGCATACTATAACAGAAAACTTACTGTAGATCGCATACTATAACAAAAAGTTGTATGTAGACCGCATACTATAAGAGCACCAAAAAAAATATAAATACAAAAAAAAAAAAAAAAATAAATGTATATATATATATATATATATATATATATATTTATTTATTTATGCACACACACACACACACACACACACACACACACACACACACACACACACACACACACACACACACACACACACACACACACACACATACCATTTACTCCCAGAAAAATTTTGATGCCATTTTTTGTAAAAAAATAAATGCACATATATTTATATTTCGGAAAGTAAAATCAGTATCACACATTTTATATATTATTTAATTCCTACTATAGTAAATCTTCCATTTGGGGATTAATTTTATGACATGGGATTTTTGTGGACATTAGTAGTTCCCTATGCTAAATCAACTATCATAGCATCTATTGTGTGTAGCTTTTTCATGACATCTGGTGTTATTCCGGTGAGGTTGAGGTTTTCGGTCCTGGCAATTAGCCTGTTTGCAGTGAGCAACTTGATACCAGACAGCGCCAGATTTTGTAATTTTTGCCGAAAAATAAATACTCTTTGGGGCAAGTTTTACAAGCTTACACAGCTATTATTGCACATTAATGCGTCTGAAATTTAAGTCAATTAATCTCATGATGTCTGACGGCATATGACATCGTTTGAGTCTCTATTCATAATTTAAGATTATATTCTTAAAACAGCTTATATTTGTATCAAGGCAAGCAATTTGTCATTTTCTACTGACCTCAATGGGCGTATACCGATACATACTTTCATTTGAATATACCAAACAATAGGCAAATCCATGTAATGTATAGAAAATTTTTTTTTGTGTCGCAGACTTAATTTTTTTCCAGTACGATAACTATATCCTCGACTACTGGCAGCAAACCACAACAAACACTAGCAGGCTACTCAGAGCAACTCCTAATGGCATTGTCAGCTGCAAATGCTGTGGCAAGGGTTTATTAGAAGTAAAATGTTCCCATAGTGATAAATACCAGTTTTCCTAACGGCGCTTACTATACTACTATACAGCGGTGCTGTATTTTTTTTTCACTGATCACCTTCGTAAATAGGACGTGACAGTGATTTCCAATATTTCTTAACACACTCAGATAAAATGTATAAGCCGAAATCAACATCCTTTTTTTTTACTGCTCAT
>JAXIVD010008771.1:15000-16799 GCA_036785275.1 Cancer borealis | reverse complement strand
GTATGAAGGATGATCCCAGGTGGGGTGTGAGACAGGTGATTGAGCTGACACCACCACCACCACCACCACCACCACCACCACCACCACCACCACCACCACCACCACCACCCACGCATCCACATCCAATACCTTTCATCCTACCATCACCATCATCACCACCACCTCCTTCTCTTCTTTCTATTTTATTCTGGCACATTATGTAAACACCAGAGACGCACGTACACACACACACAAACACACACACGGACACACACACACACACACACACACACACACACACACACACACACACACACACACACACACACACACACACACACACACACACAGAAGCGGATCTCCTTCAGTGATCGTCAGCTGCATTATTTTTGGTCCGGGAAAATGTCAGAACGTAACCAGAAAGAAAGACACGTGATTCTCCTTTGGTTTTCCGCCATAAAATTTGTTCTGAGGCGCCGATCATTGTTGCAGAAATCACCGGCGACGGAATTTTGGTACGAGTTGAAGGATGAGTTTGAATATTAGACAGTTTTGGAAATTATATTCGGGGTCTTCTTTTTCCTGTTTCTCTCATAGTGCGTTGTCATGTGTCTTGATTAGAGCCGTGATTGTGGAGGGGTTTGGGCGGGGCGGGGCGAGGCGGGGCGGGGGCGTTGTGTTATATTCCTGTGAGAGAAATATTGCTAGTGTCATCGTCAATTTTTTTTAACCCTCACTATGAATATTAGTGGGAGGGTTTTTCGAGGATTCGTGTCTACATCTCAACCTTCCCGCGTCCTCCATTCCTCAAGGGTTGTATTACGTCTCACTCTTGTCTTCCTCTTCCCTCATCCTTGATGTTCTATGGATGTGTTGATACCTTGCTCCTAGAGAGATTCTTATTATGGTAGTATTAGTGGAGCCTAACACCAAACATGAACACCTTACCACGGGTTACCGCAAGGACTAGTGTGTAAGAGTACTGTGTCGTGGCTCTGGAGAAGTTGTGTGTCCTCATATTGTTTGATACATTCTTGGGGCAACTCTGCATCCTGATGTGTAAGAATCCTAGACACTGGATGGTCAGTTATGTTGTTTAACTCACTCACGTACTTGTTAGTTACTACATTTTGGTGTTCAGACATGGTGTTAGCCACGCTCGATCTGGGAACGGTCATTACAGACTTTTTTTTATGTTGTCTGAAGTTATGGCCTTCTTAATTACCTGCTACACTAACCTGGGAAATCACGTATATTTGGAGTGATCAAAAAGATGATGATGATGATGGTGGTGGTGGTGGTGGTGGTGGTGGTGGTGGTGGTAATCATAGTTATAATAACGATAATAATGAATAATAATAATAATAATAATAATAATAATAATAATAATAATAATAATAATAATAACAATAATAACTGCAGCAGCAGTAGCAGCTTCTTTTTTCGTTGTTAACTCCACTTTCAACATCTTTTATTGCAAACAAATAGAGCAGAATATTTATAATTTTATAAATTCCATTGCAGGTACTCAATGCATACATTATAATCTGCTTACTCTGAATGACGGAAATAATACCAAACAGATCATTTGTTCACTCTGCCCAAACATATCATAACATTCGTTCCATGAGAAGGAACCGCATTAATGAGTGAATCAGGCGAGGCCAGGCGACGCCCACCCATCCCTCCGAGCAGCGTGTGCCAGTCAGGTGAACGTGTTCTCTCACCTTCTTTAGGCTTTGCGGCCATTCACCAGTCCCTGCACTGAGGCGCCGCGCCCATACCGGTTCAGCGTCCAGGCAATACATTCTCGCTCGCCG
>JAXIVD010008771.1:5000-7500 GCA_036785275.1 Cancer borealis | reverse complement strand
AGTATCATTATTATCATCACCAATACTACCCTTTACAATTTTCCTTCCAATCCCTTCATCTCCTTCTATTCCATAAAAAAAAGGAAGCTAAAAAATGCGACGAAGATATTTTTAATCTATGTCCTTCAGGTTTACTCGTGATTTTCTGGTCTTAAAAGTTCACCTGTGGCAGTATAATTGAATGCATTAGGCCTACCTGGTGATAGCTCCGGGAAACACTAATTATAAGCCGTTTACGTGTATTGTATTGATGTGCCAAAGTGATTCCCGTGAAAATGTTTGTATATAAAAAAAAGATGAAGAGCGACGATAATAGAGGTTGATAATGGGAAGAAGAGAGGGAAAGCAGTGGAGGAGGAGGAGGAGGAGGAGGAGGAGGAGGAGGAGGAGGAGGAGGTAGTAGAGGAAGAAGAGTGGAAATGAAGGGAGGAGAGACGTAATAAATATTGTGCAGGTTTTAGTGAAGCGATGAGAGGATAGAAGGAGCAGTGACGGTACATACTGAGTGTTGATGACGCTTGATTAGGCTTAAATCTACCTGGACGCGAACAACAACACTTAAATCTCTCTCTCTCACTCTCTCACTCTCTCTCTCTCTCTCTCTCTCTCTCTCTCTCTCTCTCTCTCTCTCTCTCTCTCTCTCTCTCTCTCTCTCTCTCTCTCTCTCGCTCTTTCTCTCTCTCGTGCAGTGAGTAGGGGGGAAGGTCGTTCTCTTCCGGCAGGACGCATGTGACGCAGAATAATCACGCTCTAAAGGAGAACGCATTTTTGTTTACATTGCAGGGATACTGAGGATGGGGCTGGGTGGCTAAGAGCGCAGAAGATGAAAGAGGAGGAGGAGGAGGAGGAAGAAGAGTAAGAGGAGGAGGAGGAGGAAGAGGAGGGGGAGGAGGAGGAGGAGGAGAAGGAGGAGGAGGAGGAGGAGGAGGAGGAGGAGGAGGAGGAGGAGGAGGAGGAGGAGGAGGAGGAAGAAGGCATGCCTCTATCGGTAGGTCGCCAGTCCACAGATCAGCAGAGTCACTTTTATTCCAGGAAATTCGGACGGGTCACCTCCAGCACTGCCTCAACACGGCATCTATAGTACCACCAACGCCACCCTAGCAACTTCACACTCATCTCAGGAATGTTGTCTTCTTCTTCGCACTCCTCAATCTTTTTTTTTCTTTCGACCTTCTGCCACAACAAGGTCAACACCATAAACAACATTAAATAAAACAAAATAACAATTAAAAAGAAGCTACTGCTGCTAATAATAACAATCATGATTAAAATAATAATGATAATGGTGATAATAACTATAATAATAATGATAATAATAATAATAATAATAATAATAATAATAATAATAATGATAATAATAATAATAATAATAATAATAATAATAATAATAATAATAATAACAATAATATTAATAATAATAATAATAATATAATAATAATAATAATAATATAATAATAATAATAATAATAATAATAATACCATGTTAACAACACTTACAATAAATATTGATGTCAATGTCAAAATTATTAACTACTATCATAATTATTGTCATCATTATTATCATTAATATTATTATTATTATTATTATTATTATTATTATTATTATTATTATTATTGTTATTATCATTACTATTATCTTTATTATTATCAATACTAGTTCTATTGCTATTATTGCCATTAATAACTCAATCATCACCCGTCTCTGTCACAACCCACACCACAAGCTGTCACATCACAGCTGCTACAACCACCCATAACCTTCCATCGACAACACTTATAACCTATCCACCATAACACCAACCAACACAGTATTTCTACACTTGAACATCACAAAACCACCACCACTACCACCACCACCACCACCACCACGCACATGATACAGGTAATTCCTCAGAGCTATCACCACTGTCATTTTCAAGCTGCAATAATCATTACCGACATCAATCACCACTTAGCGTTGACAAATGATTTTATTCACTGTTATTGATATGAAGTAAGTATTTTTTTTTAGTATCGATAGGTTATTACAGTGCCTTCCTTAATACCATGATTATGTCAGTATTACGCCATACTGGTTTTAATTCCTAATCTTTAATTTCATATTCTTAATTATCAGTTTTTATTTTTAATGATGTATAGTTTTAATAATCTTTTAGTAGAATGTAAGGTTTCACATTGTAAATCAAGTCACAATGTTGTGCATATGTATTATATATTATACAACTTTCTTGATAATAAACCATCAATTATTATTATTATTATTATTCCCTACCGAATAGAAACACCTGAATTACTATTAGTTTCTCACACCTGCGATACAACTATCTATTTTATACTTTTACCTAACCTAACCTATCCCAACATTATGTCTCACTGTTTATATCACTGCCTTGTTCCTTGTTTCTTCCATATACTAAGTTTCAAGTCTTAGATTCAGTACGATATAATTCTTTTTTTCAACTCGGCAAGTATCGTCGTCCAGTAGTGATGTTGTAGCACG
>JAXIVD010008770.1:0-16803 GCA_036785275.1 Cancer borealis | reverse complement strand
GTGTGTGTGGTGTGTGTGTGTGTGTGTGTGTGTGTGTGTGTGTGTGTGTGTGTGTGTGTGTGTGTGTGTGTACATATATATAAATTTTTCCTATAAAATATATCATTATTAGAAGAAAAAATTAAAGTAATAATATAAAAAAAAGAATCCAATTTTTTTCAACCAAATTCTTTAAAATGTTAAAAAGAATATGAAGAAAACGGAAATAACATCTTTAGGCGATGGTGTGGGGGGATGGGCAGAGAGAGAGAGAGAGAGAGAGAGAGAGAGAGAGAGAGAGAGAGAGAGAGAGAGAGAGAGAGAGAGAGAGAGAGAGAGAGAGAGAGAGAGAGAGAGAGAGAGAGTGAATTGAGTTACAAAGTAACGAAGGAGGGTAGCTGAATCATGTTAGTGACAAACACACACACGCCCACACACACACATATACACACACGCCCACACACACACACACACACACACACACACACACACACACACACACACACACACACACACACACACACACACACACACACACACATCTTCCCTGACTCTATTACTCACACCTACTCTCCTCGTTTCTTTAATTATATTTTCTACTTTCCCATCTTCTCGTCTCTTCTCCTCTCCCATCCTCTCCTCTCCTCTCCTCTTCTCTCTTCGTTCACCCTTCCATTAATCTCGGTCATGCTTCAGCCTCCGCCTCAACCCTTCCATTATCTTAAAGTTCTTCATGTCGTTCTTGTGTTTTTCCATAAATCACGAATTACGACTGTCCATTCTGCCGCCCTCGCTCCGTCCCCCCCCACCCACACACACACACACCCACACCCACACCCACACACACACACACACACACACACACACACACACACACCCCGTCCGTGCGTCCGTCTGTCTGGATTTATGAAGGATCTCCTCTGTCTTGACTTGTCTTTGCTCCTTAGGGTCGTAAATTTTTCGTGTGTGTATGTGTGTGTGTGTGTGTGTGTGTGTGTGTGTGTGTGTGTGTGTGTGTGTGTGTGTGTGTGTGTGTGTGTGTGTGTGTGTGTGTGTGTGTGTGTGTGTGTGTGTGCTATGGTTCATGCAGTGTGGTGGTGTTTTCAGTATTGGTACGTGTGGTTTGCAATGTCCTCCTTGTAACACCTCGACACTGCCAGGGAGGGAGTGAGGCTTTGGTACGATCAACTATGAATACTGACTGTGTTTGCACCACCACAGAGATAGAAATAGATAGATAAATAGATAGATAGAGATAGGTAGATAGATAGAGATAGAGATAGATTTTCGTATATTACAATTACTAGCCGTCATCGTTTGGGTTCCGCCTACATTACATGCATTACTTCTTTACTTATGGAATGGTTATGGACATGAAGTGATCCTTCAGTCGTGTGGTGGTCATTTGATACTCAGACAAGAGGTATGGAAGACATATCACTCAAGATATTATTTGTATATGTATATTATATTATATTGTATTATATATATATATATATATATATATATATATATATATATATATATATATATATATATATATATATATATATATATATACGTATATAAATTAGAAAGGAGATAATGCATTAATTATTTTCAAAATAAACCAAATAAATATTAAAAAAAAAAAAAACATATTGGTACACAATAAACAAAGAAAAATGAGAATGTATGAAAAATAATTGAAATTACGGACACAAAATTATTAGCTTATTTCATATTTTTTCTTGATTTCTTTGCTTATTAATGTTTTCTAAAATTATCATAATTGTTTTCTGATTTTTCTTAAATGTTCTTTATAATGTTTTGTTTCTTACTACAGAAAATAAACTAAAAAGTAGAAATTATTTTGACGTAACATTTTCATTTTGCATTAATATTATATATATTAAAAGCGGGTCTGGGACAACTGGTCGCGGCCCAGCTTGCCGCGGGAAACTGGCCGCCATATGGAACTTTTTGCAGCTAAAATACTCTAATTTCACAATGTCTTTATTGATTAAAAAACAAGACCTAACTTGACCTAACCTAACCTTCCTATAGTATCAAATAAAAAACCTATAAAACCAACCAAAGTTAGAAGTTCCTCCGGTAAAGGTTGACTGGGGACTGACTAACAGGGTGACAGTCTAGAAGACGAAGGTTGGTCTTCTAGAATCAATCATTCGCTGGTGGAGGCTTAAGAAGCTGCCTTGAGTACGTAAATTTAGGCGTTTGCAGTTTCCTCCCAGTGCGCGGCGGTCAGCTGGCCGCAGCCAGCTTCCTTTCATTCATATTTACCTTGCCATTAGCACAACACACACAAAATACCAATTAATAAGTCAAAAGGACACTTCACATCTTCTTTTTCCCCTTTGTCTTCCGTGTTCTTTTCCTCCTCCTCAACCTCCTCCTCCTCCTCCTCCTCCTCCTCCTCCTCCTCCTCTTCCTCTTCCTCTTCCTCTTCCTCTTCCTCTTCCTCTTCCTCCTCCTCCTCCTCCTCCTCCTCCTCCTCCTCCTCCTCCTCCTTCTCCTCTCCTCTCCTCCTTTTCATCGAATTAAAGAGTAACTCGAGCAGAAAAATACTTGGATTGATTTACAGACCACCAGGAAGACCCGCTGAAATTGACCGTTTGCTTTTCGAATCAATCTCCGAAACAATTAGTCAATGTGAAACAATCATTATGGGCGATTTTAACTTGCCAGTAACGAGATGGGGAAATCCGTTAAGATCACATGCAGGACACGACCTGTACACGAATTTATTAGAGAGCGAATTACATCAACACGTTCATGAACCGACGCGCGACTTAAATACCCTTGACCTCATTCTTTCAACAAGCGAAGAGATAGTCAGCAACGTAAATGTTGGCCCAGTTTTCAGCTCAAGCGACCATCGGATAATTACGTTCAACTTGAAAATGAAGGAAATAAAAGTAAATGACAGTAAGGAGAGGGTACCAAATTACCAAAGGGCAAATTTCACCAGAATGCGGACAATTCTAGAAGACACTGACTGGAGTGAACTGTTGTCAGAGTCAGAATCAGATATTGATAGGTCATGGGAGGCCTTTACCACAAAGCTGAACGAAGCTATTAGAGTATGTGTACCGTATCGTTACAGACGTTCAGCAAGGAAGAATAAACCAAAATGGTGGAACGATGAGATAAAAAACAGCCTCTCTCTCAAAAAACACGCGTACGATAAGTATATATCAACTAAAAACCAAGATGACAAAGTTGAGTTTGACAGAGTTCGTCGCGAAACTAAGAGACTAATAAAGCGCAGCAAGAATAACCTTGAAGAATATATAGCGGAATCATGTAAATCTAATCCTAAAGAATTTTATAGTTTTGTTAAGAGTAAAAAAGCCCTTACCTGTAATATCGGTCCACTTACTAAAGGACAAGGAAATCACACAAACGACGAAAATGAAATGGCTACAATCCTAAACAACTTTTTTGCATCCGTATTTACAAAACAGGATTGTTCATCGTTTCAACCACTCGAGACTAGAAGAACCGAAAACTTCTTAAATGATTTACTCATCGTAGAAAATGACGTTAAACAAAAAATTGATAAGATGAAAACTAATAAAACCCCTGGACCAGATAAAATTTCCCCGATAATCTTGAAAGAGGTCAAGCATCAGATCAGTAAACCGCTTGCAATCATATTCAATAAATCCTTAAGGATTGGTAAAGTTCCATCAGATTGGAAACGTGCTAATGTAACCCCAATCTTCAAAAAGGGAGACAAGTCACAACCCGGAAATTATAGGCCAATCAGTCTGACGTCAGTAGTATGTAAATTAATGGAGACAATCATTCGTGACAATATGGTGAAATTCCTTGAAGACAACGATATAATTAAACCCTCACAACATGGTTTCCGTAATAAACGTTCATGTCTAACTAACTTATTAGACTTCTTTTACAATGTTTTTGACACGTACGATGAAAGCAGAGCAGTAGATATCATATATCTGGATTTTCAAAAGGCCTTTGATAAAGTTCCCCATCAACGATTGCTTAACAAACTAAAGACTCACGGTATCTCTGGTAGCATCTACAATTGGCTTCAGGACTGGCTCTCTGAACGTAAACAGAGAGTAGTCTTAAACGGTGTCTCCTCTCAATGGTTAAACGTAAAAAGTGGCGTACCACAGGGTTCAGTACTTGGCCCTATTTTGTTTCTGATATATGTTAATGACATAGATGATGGGATCTCATGCAAAATATCAAAATTCGCTGACGATACGAAAATTGCCAGTAAAGTAACTTCGACAAGTGACAGAGAAGTCTTACAATCAGACCTTGATCGACTAACGTCTTGGGCCAATAAATGGCAAATGAAATTTAACGTTGATAAATGTAAGGTACTACATATCGGAAGAAATAATGATCACGTTCAGTACCAAATGAATGGAAAACTACTTTCTGCAGTGAACAAGGAAAAAGATCTAGGAATCACAATATCAAGCGATTTAAAACCCAGTCAGCATTGCTCAGAGGTAGTTAAAACCGCTAACAGATTGGTCGGCTTTATTGGGCGTACTTTCGAAAATAAATCAGAAAAAGTCATATTAAAACTGCATAATTCACTAGTACGACCTCATCTTGAATATTGCGTACAGTTCTGGTCCCCATATTACAGAAAGGACATTGACAAACTGGAAAGAGTCCAGCGTAGAATAACGAAAATGATTCCAAGGCTGAAAAATAAACCTTATGAAGAAAGACTTAAAGAATTAAACTTATTCAGCCTCGAAAAACGAAGGATGAGAGGAGATTTAATTGAAATGTTCAAGATAATTAAAGGATTTGATAATATCAATGCAGAAGATTACATTACTTTTGATCGATCAAATATAACAAGAAGACGTCATACTTTTAAGATTACTGGTAAAAGATTCACATCAAACGAAGCCAAACATTTCTTTTTCAATCGGATCGTTAACGTTTGGAACTCCCTGCCCGCCAATGTCGTCGACAGTAAAACAATTAATACATTCAAAAATAGACTGGACAAATACTTAGAAGCCAATCCGCAACTAAAACATTATTCGTCAACATAGTAAACTTTGAGCAAGTTCCTTCTAATGTACAGTAATTACAAAATCTCGATTCGGAAGGACGTCGCTAGGGGCCTGACATCGCTTGCCAGGTAGTAGTGTTAGTGACAGTAGTAATAGGCTAGACTAATCTAATTCCACGCATTTATTTATTTATTTTTACTTATATTGCATGGTTGGCCTTCCTCTCCTGCCAGTCGTGGCTGGTGGGAGAATCCCTCACCCTTACTATCCTGTATCCTTCATCCCAGATTAGATAGTGTAGTCTAGTTTATCACAAACAGCCTCGTAAGGGCCAGTAGGCCTGTTGCTGTTTGTTCTTCCTATGTGTTCCTATGTGTTCCTCCTCCTCCTCATCTTCCAATGCACCGTACCAGTCCTTCAGCACGCATCGGCTCCTCTCGGGTCCTTGAGAGGCAATCGGACGCCAGCGGCTCACCCGTGAAAGGAAGGCGCGGCTTTGTCCCACGAGACCATTACAGAGACCCGCTTGTGATTACGTGTGACGGCCACGGGATGGAGGAGAAGAGAAGAGAGGTCAGAAAGATGAGAGGAAAGGAAAGATGAGAGACGAGAAGAGAGAAAAAAAGAGGTGAAGAAAAGAGTAAAAATGAGTACAAAGGAATAACAGACAACAGCAAACCTACTAGACCAAACGAAGCTATTTACGTGACTACACTCTACTTGATAGAGATAAAATGACTGCCAAGTGGAAGGCTCCTCCGCACCCAACCTTCTCTCCAGCCGAAGTAGACCCGAAGAGGAAGCCATTCCATATAGTATGGACAATCTAGCATGAAATTAATAAAGGAAAGCTAGAAAACTAAATGTATAATGATTTTACGCACCAATGAAATATTAAATTTGGTGAATTGATGCTAAGTGCTTATCGTATTATTTTCCTTAACAATTATATTGTGATATTTTTAACTATTTGTGCTGATAAAGAATTCCAAATATTCACGATTTTACTGAACAAAAAGTGCTTCGCTTCGTTAGATCAAAATAGCTTGCCAATCATTTTGAAACCATTGTTACGAGTGGTGCTTGTGAGATCGGTAGTTACATAGTCGTTTATGCTTCTATTTTCAGAAAATGTTAAATACTTCAAATAGATAGCCTCATGGCCTAAGTTTAGATAAACTAAGTAAGCTCAGCTCTCTTAGTCGTTCTTTGTAAGGCTTGTTTCGCAATCTAGAGAACATTTTAGTAACTTTTCTTTGTATTCTCTCCAGCTTATCAATATTGATTTTTTATATATGGTGGCCAGAACTGCATGCAATATTTTAGATGATGGCAGACAACTGTATTGAATAGCTGTGTTAAGGAAAGGATATGAGAGGAACAAAGAGAAGAGATAAAATATAAAGAGAAGAGGACAAAAAGGCGAGAGGATATGAGAAAGAAAAAATTTAAGGAGAGAGGAGCAAACTAAATGTGAAACATGAATAAAAAATCAGAATCAGGTTGGAGGTAACCATAGTTACCATCTGAATCAGGTTGGAGGTAACTATGGTTATCACTTGAATCAGGTTGGAGGTAACAACACACCTTCATTCATGGTTACCACCAGAATCAGGTTGGAGTTAACGGCGCCTCTTGCAAATATTTTCTACTTGCATATTGAGAGCACCTTAGGTTTGCAAGATGTGTTATTCTGTAAATATCATCAGTATGATTTCTAAGAATCAACCCAAAGACAAAAAGCGAATCCAAGACTCTGAACAGAGTGTGACTAACAAAACAGTCACCAGGAAGCGTAAGTTACTAACAGACGATATGGAAATCCTGCCGTTGTCTAAAAGACGAAGGATTTCAACCGACGACATCGTGACTTTCGTTCACCAGGAATCACCTTCAGCGGATGTTGACAAGATGGTGACGGTACCTCAACGCGTACGGAAAAGGAAGACAACACGTTCACTAATGAGAAATACTGAACACATTACTGTCATTAAAAAACGAAGGATTTCAACCGACGAAATTGTAAATTTCGTTCACCAGGAATCACCTTCAGCGGATGTTGACATGATAGTGACGGTGCCTGAACGAGTAAGGAAGAGGAAGGCAACACGTTCACTAACGAAAAACACTGAAAACATTCCGGTGATTAAAAAACGAAGAATTTCAACCGATCGCATCATGATTTTCGTTCATCAGGAATCACCTTCAGCGGATGTTGACAAGAAGGTGACGGTGCTTCAACGCGTAAGGAAGAGGAAGGCAACACGTTCACTAATGAGAAATACTGAACACATTCCGGTGATTAAAAAACGAAGGATTTTAACAGACGACGTCGTGACCTCCGTTCATCGGGATTTATCGAATGAGGTAATGAGTTGTTCTCCCGTGGAGGATGTAAACACTAAGCGGCCCTGTGTCCTGAAGGAGATGGGCTTTTGTGTTCTGGAGAAGGAGGAGGTAGAGGCCATGAGTGGCTCTTTGCATCAATCTGTAATTGCAGGTTCGCTCGGCAACTGCATCAAGACTGTGGATCCTCGCACGTACCAGCAGGTGGTTATTAAAAGCCTGAACGGTAATTTTAATTGTCTATTTACCGAGTTGAGGACTCTGCACCAGTTGCAGATGCCTGGCGTGCAGCGTCTCATGGGAGTGTGCAGCGACACTTGCCAATTGCTTACTTATTATGCCGGACACACCGCCCTACACTACTTCATGAACGCCGTGCCCTTTGTTGGCCTTGTTGACGCCGCCAACATATTCCTGCAGATCGCACGGGCACTAAAGGCCATTATAGACAGAGGATTTACCCACAATGACTTGAAGGACAATAATGTTTGTGTATCCGATAAGGACAACCACCTTGTCGCCACCATCATTGATCTAGGCCTCGCCAGTCCTATAGGCACTGAGCGTGTCTATGAACAAAACTTTAATCCGAAAGTTTATCCGTGGCTTGCGCCGGAGCTTTTAACACACACGCACCCAAGCAGCGAGATGAGTGACGTGTACTCGTTAGCATACATGATGCTGAAGCTGCTGAAGCTGAAGCAAGGTTACGCGTGCAGGCAGGTGGATGCTGGTCTCATCTGGTGGATAGAGGCAGCAATGAGCCCAGAGCCCGCGCAGCGTCCCACTCTGGCAGTGTTGGTGATGGTGTTGGAGAGAATCCTTCAGGATGCGCGTTGAGGCACACATACACACTACGAAGCCTCCCACTGTGTAACAATTTGAAGCAGTATTCAACACTCTCGTAAAGCATTTGAACTACTGCACACACTCCATACAATACATACAACCATAAAAAATCATCCCCCTCTCATCCCCCGACCTGCATCATCTGCATGTCATTGAAACTAATCATGCAATCACCGTAGACTTTATCCCTGCGTTCATGCGTTGCCGATATGCATTGATGAAATACAACCGAATTATGATAGTTTGACCAGCACCAATCTATACCTGAGTACCTGCCTCTCCCTCAATGTCACTGGTGTTTATTAAACTGGCGATACTGACCCAACCGTAAATATGAACACCTGACTTACCATCGTGATCAGCTGCAAGGATAGTGTGAGCATCAGGCATGAATACGATGACTCATTAAACAAAGCCATCAACATAAAGACAGATAACAGTCAAGAGTCATCATTCCATCGTGTAATGGCGTATAGAAAAAGTACATTATAAATTATTTAATTATTAGACTCTCATCACCACCAAACATTATATTACATTCACAATAGTTGGTTCAAGTTGTAACATTATTGGAAAGCTTACCAATGAAGATAATAGTAGTTATCCTTTCATTTTTATCTATACATTTATTTATTGATCTACCGACGCACTTACTTGCCTGTCTATCTGTCTATTTATATATGTTTATCAATCAGTCCGTGTGTCTATCGAGCTACAAAACCAAGCCCATTAAAATTTTCTATCAGCCTGTAACTGTATATATAAGCAGGGACTTCATTGTACTTATACATGCAGGTACTATGGTAATATTTAATACAAATAATCTGATGCAATATGCCTATAGAATGGTACAATCTATTTCGTCTATTGTTCCTTACCATAGATGCTTTAATTACCTAATCATTTGAATAACCTACTATATTTATCACCTATCAATATATACCTTTTAATTAAATAATTATTTAGCAGATTATTAAAACATATGTAACACTGTTTCTCACCATAGACAATGTATAATTAGATAGGATAGTATATTACTCTTGACATGCCTTGCACTTGTTGTGACGTCACGCCATACCCTTAGAAATTACTGATTCATGACCGCCCCAAGTCTGCCCGAGGGAAAGAATCATAAGAGAGACGAGTGAGTGTGGACGTGTTACGAGTTGTGTTGTGTGCGTGTGATCATTACACAGTGACCTGCCTCAGTGAAATAATTACTGTGTGCGTATACACCGTAACGAGTGACTGAGCACGTTACCTTATATAGTATAACAAGTGACTAGGCGCGTTACTTGACTACTTCTTAACTCTGACTCTGACTCTGTATATATAATAAAGTTGTTATTTTTGTAATTCAACTTTCATCGAAGTCTTTATCCGCTCGACCAAAGACTATACTTGCATGTAGAAATTGTATGTACCCTGTTTAACATAAAGAATGGGAAACATGAAATGGTGGTAGCGGTGGAAGTTCAACCAACGCCTCCGAGAAGACCTTTTTATTCTGTTGAAAAAAGACTGGTGATATATCTAAATGAAGTTATGTTGATATGGTTGAAAATATATAAAGGATAGACATGAGTAGAAATGTTAGACACACAATCTTCATAGAGTTTCTCAGGCAGAGTGGTCAAAATAGATTGCACCATCCTATAGACATATTACCTATATGTATTCCCTACCTACATATATGGTTACATGAAAAGAGAAAAAGGAGAGGAAGAGGAAGATGAAACGAGAAGAGAAATGGAGATAAGAGAAAAGGTGTAGTAAAGGAGAAGAAAGGAGATGAGAGCTAAGTAAAATAGAAGAGAGGAAAGAGGAGAGGTAATCGACGAAAGGGAGACGTGGAAGGAAAAAGTGGAGGCAAAATGAGGGGAAAAAGAATGTTGCTAGAGTCATAATCACACATGGAGGAGAGAGAGAGGAGGAGGAGGAGGAGGAAGAGGAAAAAGAGGAGGAAGAGGAGGAGGAGGAGGAGGAGGTGATAAGCATAGAGAGAAAAACGAGTTAAAAAAAACTGACGAGGCAAATGAGGAAGAGAAAGATAGAAGGGAATGGGACGGAAAAGAGGGAAGGAAAATTAGAATGGGAAAAGTCATAGGGAGGGAGAGGCAGAGAGAGACAGAGTTTAGGGTGCGGGAGACATGGGGAAACTTTAACCAATCTGTAATGTGACTTTTTTTTCACACACACACACACACACACACACACACACACACACACACACACACACACACACACACACACACACACACACACACACACACACACACACACACACACACACACACACACACAATGAGCTCTGAGCTCTTTCCATAGGGGGACGGCCGGCTGTCTCGAGAGAGACCAGCAGCAGACTGTGACAGTAAATACACACAAGATACTGTTCACCCGTCATATTACATCATCCTCCGCTGCTTCACAGTTTTCCCCTCCAAAAAAATCTTCTTAATTTCACCAATACACGTGTTTAGCAAGTAATTACATTCACGTTTGGCAGCAATAATGACAATAGTGTTTGATACTCTGAAGTGTTGAGTTGTAAGATGAACCCCTCACTCCACCCAGCCACCTAACGCTTAATAATTTCAGGTGAAATACAATAGCCCAGTTAACCTTTGCCGTCCAATCTTATCTTTATATTCAGATAAAGAGAAGCAACAGCCGCTGCCTTCCTGGTGAACGTGTGCAGGAGTTGTAAGTCAGGATGTTAGGTTACGTTATAGTTTGTTTCTACCGTTTTGGTGTTTTGAGCACACACACACACCCATACACACACACACACACACACACACACACACACACACACACACACACACACACACACACACACACACACACACACACACACACACACACACACACACACACACACACACACACACACACACACACACACACACACACACACACACACACACACACACACACACACACACACACACACACACACACACACACACACACACACACACACACACACACACACACACACACACACACACACACACACACAAGTCATGATCCCTGTTAGACGCCGCTGCACAGTATTTAGTGAATGTTGACATAATAAAGTAGTCAAATTAAAGTCTCCTGAAGTGAAAATAAATGCATATAAGATGGTGAATGATGGAAGATATTCAAAATTATGTTCGTGTTAATAGTAAAGTCCACACTAAAAAATGTTTACATGCAAACTGTTAATAACGAAACAATACAAAGGAAATCACAGTTATTGCAGTATGAGGACCTGATGTCATAAGCTTTCCTTGTCACGCTATTTTCTTGGAAGCAGCTTTTGTTGACTGCTTTCTATTATTCATTGATTGTTGTTTGTCTTTCACATCCTAAGACCTTAAATGATTACACTACATGAACATGAGAGAGCAAGTGTGTGTGTGTGTGTGTATGTGTGTGTGTGTGTGTGTGTGTGTGTGTGTGTGTGTGTGTGTGTGTGTGTGTGTGTGTGTGTGTGTATAATCTAACCTGTGCGTCCAGTCAGTTCAGTAATTAAAGCAATATTTCCAGCGTGGGCAGCAGCCATGAAAACGCTGCTCTGCTCACCCATTACAACCTCAAATCCCATTCTATACTACAAAGAATTCGATAAAAAATGCAATACCAGTGTATTTCTCTATCTACATTTCTTCTTTTCTGACCCCAGATTGTCCTCGTCTCTCGTCTCTCGTCTCTCTCTCTCTCTCTCTCTCTCTCTCTCTCTCTCTCTCTCTCTCTCTCTCTCTCTCTCTCTCTCCCAACCCCTTCCTCCGGCACCCCAGCCTCCCAAGCGTACTTTCTCCTCCCCAAAGAACCTTAAACCCCATCCACCCCATCCCAAGCGCCTCTCTCTTTCTCTCTTCCTTTACCCTTCCGTGATTCTCTTGTGTACCCTTCTAAGCCACCCTCATCTTGCCGCCGCAGACACACAGTGGTGCTGATGGTGCTGACCTACATCCTGCCGCTCACCTGTATGGGCTTCACGTACGTGCGCATTGGTCTTACGTTGTGGGGAAGCCGCAGCATCGGTGAGCAGACGCCTCGCCAGGTGGAGAGCATCAAGTCCAAGCGGAAGGTGAGATAACGCGCCTCCCTCCTACTCACTAATTCTACCTGTTGCCTGTCTAATGTTGTCTCGGTTGTGTTTCCTGACATAAACGTGATTTGTATTCTCAGTTTTATTTTGTTATGAATCGTTTGTGTAGGAAAATAATCACTTTTATTTGTGTCATGATGCGCATCATGTTATGAACATTAACAAAGGTCACTCAAGCTGTGATGACCTGTACATTATGAAGTCAAATGAATGGCAAGATTCCTTTTAAGGCCATTAGTTGGAAGCAACGAAAGACATTGAAAGACATGATGCATAATTTGTTCTTAAAAATCAACGATATAATATTGATATTCTGTATTTCTTAAAATTCGTGAATACTAGTTGTAGTTTTCTTGCATCAAAAGTTCACAGAAAACTCTTACACAAAGAACAGGCATCACGTCACACCTTCATTAGTCACCGTTACACATGGTCGTCGGTGTTCCTATGAACGGATGACGTACAACATAACACACCCGCAAGCTTGATACCGCCCACCTGAAACCTTGGCCTTTCATAAACTAACAGTAATTTTACACCCGAGACATAGATGCATTAAGCCCCGGCCATTACCTCTCTCGACTCTGTCTCTGCGTGTGCCACCGAGGTCACCAGACAGTGTGTGGCGCGACGCACGGAACGCTGCCACACCTTCACGCCTTACAACCAAACAATACGATCGAAAATTCTATCAGCATCAACAACAATAAGAACAACAACCAGTGATAAACATAACAGCCACCATAATAATAATAATATAAAAAAAAAATTAATAATAATAACAATAACAATAATAATTATTATAATAATCTAAGACATGCCATTCAATCAAACACTACATTATACCTCTACACTGTGTATACTGGTATAGTTCACGTGGTATAATTTGGATTGAGTCTAGAATGTATGATTCATAAAAGTATTGAAAGAAAAAAAAAACTAAGTGACCCACATACAATTCTCTTCTGTATTGCAACAACCTCTTGTATGAGATTGCACTAAGCTCAGTGTGTGAGTGAGTAAGAATATAACAATGAAAAATGTTGTAGATGAACACAAAGATTTTATTTAATAGTTTGTGCTGCAATTCAACAGAAATTACAATGGAAATGACATTGTTATGTTACATGGAAAGACTTACAGCTTTAGGTGTCCTACGTTTGCCAATACTACGAGGACAATGATTGAAGAGACGCTAACAGCTTCTCAATCAACGAACGAAAAAGACACGAGTGATGTTCAGTAGCTGCGAAATAATGTTGTTGTTGCTGTTGAATGATTACATTGTCTAGTGAGGATACATGACTGCTCATAAACACCTTTACTCTGTGAGGTGAACAACATAACAGGAGTCACACACCAACTTGTCATTATAATCATCACAGCATTTTGTAATATGTACTATTTTTTTATGAAATGAAATCATATATGACTTTTTCAAATATTACAAAAATACTGCGAAAAAAAAGTATATATTCTTAAAGCGACACAAGCTTCAAAGTAACAATTTTCATTCCAAACGTTTCACCACTAGGTTTTATAGTTTTAAAAAATACACATGAAAAAATAACAAAATAAATGCATGTTAAGAAAAAATGTATTGTATTTCTTTTTACGTATATATAAAAAAAATTCAACTACCTAACGTGTGCGTGCGTGTGTGTGTGTGTGTGTGTGTGTGTGTGTGTGTGTGTGTGTGTGCGTGCGTGTGTGTGTGTGTGTGTGTGTGTGTGTGTGCGTGTGTGCGTGTGTGCGTGTGTGTGTGTGTGTGTGTGTGTGTGTGTGTGTTTACCGTAATGACAAGAGAGAAAGATGCAAAATTTAAAAACATGTACAAAACGTTGACAAATATTTAAATGACTAACATAGGAAACAATAAGCAAACATGAGATGAATTTAAGCAATTAAAAAATGTCTGCATCAGAAAGAGAGAGAGAGAGAGAGAGAGAGAGAGAGAGAGAGAGAGAGAGAGAGAGAGAGAGAGAGAGAGAGAGAGAGAGAGAGAGAGAGAGAGACAGAGAGAAAGAGAGAGAGAGAGAGAGAGAGAGAGAGAGAGAGAGAGAGAATATAACAGTGAATAATAGAATAGTAGTGGCAAACCATTACCTCCAATTATTAATCTAGGAAGGAGAACCTCATATTGACGTTTAACCTCCTCCTCCTCCTCCTCCTCCTCCTCCTCCTCCTCCTCCTTCCTCCTCCTCCTCCTCCTCCTCCTCCTCCTCCTCCTCCTCCTCCTCCTCCTCCTCCTCCTCCTCCTACTCCTCCTCCTCCTCTTCCTCCTCCTCCTCCTCTTCCTCTTCCTCCTCTTCTTCCTCTTCCTCTTCCTCCTCCTTTGGTGTGTTCTCCTTACTTCACATTAATTCGCCAACCAACAGCCGGTCCGAGGTTCTCTCCAACCATCCGTTAAATTAATGTTTCCTCCTCCATCACTAGTCTCTCTCTCTCTCTCTCTCTCTCTCTCTCTCTCTCTCTCTCTCTCTCTCTCTCTCTCTCTCTCTCTCTCTCTCTCTCTCTCTCTCTCTCTCTCTCTCTCTCTCTCTCTCTCTCGTAATCAAGCGAAGCCACGAATCAACGCTTCTCTGATAAAGCTTTATACATTTCCTTCGTCAAGATTAATGGAGTGGACTCTCACCCTTTTTTTGCTCCCTCACCTAGAATTACGAGGAGGAGGAGGAGGAGGAGGAGGAGGAGGAGGAGGAGGAGGAGGAGGAGGAGGAGGAGGAGGAGGAGTACAAAGGGAGTACAAAGGAAGAACAAATAGCAACAGTCCTACTGAACTTAACGAGGCTGTCCGTGTGGCTACACTATTACTATAATATCTACTTGATAGAGATAAAAAGACAGCAAGGAGGAGGAGGAGGAGGAGGAAGAAACTGAAACAATTATCCAGGAAGGCATGATCTACATTAATGTGTGTGTGTGTGTGTGTGTGTGTGTGTGTGTGTGTGTGTGTGTGTGTGTGTGTGTGTGTGTGTGTGTGTGTGTGTGTGTGTGTGTGCGTGCGTGCTTGTACTAGGAGGCATGCAGCTGAGAGTATACGTGTTTGTTTTGTGTTCTGTGCAGGTGGTGAAGATGATGATCGTAGTGGTGACCATCTTCGCAGTGTGTTGGCTGCCCTACCACATGTACTTCATCCTCTCCAACCTGGTGAGTACACACGAGGAGGAGGAGGAGGAGGAGAAGGAGAAGGAGGAGGAGGAGGAGGAAGAAGAAGTCGAGGAGGAAAAAGAAATGTTACATAGCAATACATATCCAATATCTGACCATAAGATTAACTAAACCACAAAAATTAAACAAAACACACACACACACACACACACACACACACACACACACACACACACACACACACAACACACACACACACACACACACACACACACACACACATTAACCGATGCCTCCCTTGTCTACCAGATGCCAGAGATTGCACATTACGAGTTCATCCAAGAAACTTACTTAGCAATCTACTGGCTGGCGATGTCCAACTCCATGTACAACCCAATGATTTACTGCTGGCTCAACAACAGGTACGTCCACCCCCCCCCCCCCCGTCCCCGTTCACGTCACCCACCTGCCAGCTCTCTCTCTCTCTCTCTCTCTCTCTCTCTCTCTCTCTCTCTCTCTCCTCTCTCTCTCTCTCTCTCTCTCTCTCTCTCTCTCTCTCTCTCTCTCTCTCTCTCTCTCTCTCTCTCTCTCTTCTCTCTCTCTCTCTCTCTCTCTCTCTCTCTCTCTCTCTCTTTCTCTTTTTTCTCCCTTTCTATTATTTCCCTCTTTTTTCCTTATGTTTGTGAGTGTCATATATTTATCCGGGTATCAAAATTTGCTAAAGGTTGGCGATCTCAAAATCTCTCTCGCTCAATTTTTTTTGTCTAGCGGTCTCATTCTTTTTTTATTCTGTTTCTTGTTTTATTTATTTTCTGGCCACTCTACTCTTTCCTTCCTTCCTTCCTTCCTGCAGCGCCCATAGTACATCAGCTCTGATTTTTTTTACTTGGCTTTTCTTTCCCAATTCTCTCCTTTGTGCTATTCGGGTGATTTCTGTTCCTCTTTCGCCCCAAGTTATTTCTGGTTTCGTTTCTTGTATTTTTTAACGATCTATGTTTCGCCTCATCCTAAACGTTTTAATCATGGAACATTTTCAGAGTTGTTCCTATACCATACATTTTTTTTAATTGTACTTTTATTCTGTCTGTCTGTCTGTCTGTCTGTCTGTCTATCTATTTGTCTGCCTGTCTGTCTGTGTATTTCGTGTATTTCGGTCTGTTTTTCTGTGTCAATCTCTGTCCATCTGTCTATCTGTCTGTATTCCTATCTCTCTCTCTCTCTCTCTCTCTCTCTCTCTCTCTCTCTCTCTCTCTCTCTCTCTCTCTCTCTCTCTCTCTCTCTCTCTCTCTCTCTCTCTCTCTCAACTTATTTATTTGTATCGTCCTTTTTTTTCAGCAGCTATTGTTTTGTTTATAATCATCCTTCACTTTTTTTTCATTACATGCACTTCCTTCC
>JAXIVD010008769.1:0-16804 GCA_036785275.1 Cancer borealis | reverse complement strand
GTATGCATGTGGAAGGGGGGTGGAGAGAAGAGGAGGAGGAACGGTAGTAGAGGGAGAAAGAGGTAGGGGGGGGAGAGGAAGGGAATGCAGATAGAGAGAAGGAGGAGGAGGAGGAAGGGGAGGAGGAGGAGGAGGGGAAGGAAGGGGAGGAAGAGGAGGGAAGAGGATGACGGAATGGATGATAAGAAATAAGAAGGAGAAGAGAATGAGGAAGAGGGAATGAATCATAGGAGAGGAAGAAAGAAGAGTGGAAGGGAGTGGAAGAGGAGTGGAAGGAGTGGTGGAAGTGTGGTGGAAGGTGTTTGATGTACGATTAACCAGTTATCTCTCTCTCTCTCTCTCTCTCTCTCTCTCTCTCTCTCTCTCTCTCTCTCTCTCTCTCTCTCTCTTCCCTTGGTCAGGAGTGATGTTCAGGACCAGCGTGATGTCCTGCGCCAGACGGACAGGGAGAAGAGTCACCTTATCGATCAACTCACTGAACAGAACCAACGACTCACGGCCCAGCTCAAAGATGTACGTACACACACACACACACACACACACACACACACACACACACACACACACACACACACACACACACACACACACACACACACATACACATACAGGTACTATATGCAATGTTCATTATAGGTTTATATATTTATTCATTTTATTATTATTACTATTAGGTTTATTATAGGTTTTTGTTTTCAGTTGTTCACTATAATTCGATGCGTTTTAGATAGCTTGTTAAGGCGAACATATATACATACATACATACATACATACATACATACATACATACATACATTTATAAACAGTTATTCATTCATTCATTCAGTCTTTTATTTTACTTGACGTATATGAACTGAACCTAATTTCTTAATGTTAGTTGTGATGTTAGTGTTTTCATCATCTTAAAATATAATCACGTACTTAAAAGTTTAAACTAATTATTATACAACATAGCATTTCTTTCTTTTTTTTATCATCATCATTATTATTATTATTATTATTATTATTATTACTCGAAGTTACAAATATAATAATAATAAAAAAAACATTAGAATACTTTAATTCGAAGCATTTTTTTTGGTTCATTCAATGTATTTTTTCTTCACTGTGTTATCTATCGGAGGGAAAAAAAAGGGAATATATAAGTGCTTTGTTTTTGTTTCACACTGGTTCTAATCTTGCGTGAATCAGCTTCGTGTTAACCACATCAAGGTTCAGTCTGTTAGTATTGCTACAGATATCCTAGTGTGTGTATATATACCATTAATCTCATAGACAGTCTACTACAACATATATACAGAACAGGCTAAGGTATGAATATATTGGTAAGTGTATATATATAGTTAACAATATCTTAATGTTCAAAGCAGTAGGTAACTTATCCAATCACTCCCGTCTGTCTGTGTACGTGTGTGTGTGTGTGTGTGTGTGTGTGTGTGTGTGTGTGTGTGTGTGTGTGTGTGTTTATGTGTGTGTGACGTGTCCTACCTATGTGTTGCAGGCGTCCAAACACGAGGTGCAGCTGGAACAACAACTACAACTGCTGCGTGATCAGTTTAACCTGAGGAAGTCCAACATGAGTGAGCAGGTGTCCACGCTGGAGATACTTAGTGAAGAGGTGAGTGGAAAGACGAACCCAGACTGTAAGGTGAAGAAGTGACTGGTGATTTAGATTGTTTGTTGAAGGAATGACTGGTATTATAGACTGTATGATGTAAGAATGGCTGTTAACATAGGCTAGAACAGGGGTCCCCCAACTACGGTCCGCGACGTCAGTTCATCAGGCCCGCCGACAGTACTTATATTTGCTTGATAAAATGTATAGCACACGAGATGTTGTGATCAAGCTATATGGAGCCAGTTTTCTTGAATTTAGAATGTTGACCAATATTGACCTGAAGCAAGGTAAAAGCATTAGTTTGTACAGGCCCTATACAAACTAATGCTTTTATATTGCTTCAGATCAATATTGGTCAACATTCTAAATTCAAGAAAAGTGGCTCCATATAGCTTATTATTGTTTATTGAAGATGTACAACTTCAATTCATATGCTCTTTCACGTTTCTGTGACGAAAATATTTCTTTTATTATTTTCAAACCGGAAAATTACCAAAATTAAGGTTAAAAGCGTCATTTTACTCCGTGATTATTAGCTCGGGTAGTGTGGTTGCCTCCGGGTCGTGACCATGGGGTTAGGAATCACTGCTCTAGATCATAGTGAAGAAATTACTCAATACAGACAGCAAAATTAAGAAATAACATGAAAATAATATAATAGTAACCCATATCCTATTTCCCTAGATCAACATGCTGTCAGAGAAGAAGATGGAACTAGAGAGGAGAATCGACAGCCTTTTGAACGAGCGAGAAGGTCTGAGCTCACACCTGGACGAGTCTTCAGACAGGATCATGATGCTGGAAAAACAGTCGAGGGAACAGGAGGCTATGGTGAGGGGGGATGGGGTGATAGGGTGAAGGGGGAGGAAACAGGAAGCTATGGTGAGGGGAATGGGGTGATGGGGTGAAGGGGGAGGAAACAGGAGGCTATGGTGAGGGGAATGGGGTGAAGGAGGAGGAAACAGGAAGCTATGGTGAGAGGGATGGGGTGAATGGGGAGGAAACGGGAGGCTATGGTGAGGAGTGATGGGTGAAGGAGGAGGGTGTGTGAGGGGTGATGTGTGATGGGATGGTGAGGGTGAGGGGGTATGGGTGAAGGGGTGATGGGGGAGGGGTGAGGGGAATGATGTGTGTTTCAGATTAGTAAGGGGAATAGAAGTTCATGACATTGGATTTAAGAGTAGTAGTAGTAGTAGTAGTAATAGTAGTAGTAGTAGTAGTAGTAGTAGTAGTAGTAGTAGAAACATTAGCATTAGTAGTAGTAGTAGTAGTAGTAGCAATAGTCCGCAAAATTATACCACTATCATCATTACTTAACATAACCAAACCAAACCTTTTCACACACACACACACACACACACATACTCATACACATATGGTCATACTTCCACAGCTGCGCAACAGTCGTAAGGACCTGGACGACCTCCGCCACACTAACTTGTCCCTAACTGACCGTCTAGAAGCAGTCAGTCGTAACTCCTCCTCTCCTTCCATGGGACACACCTCTCTCATGAACGAAATTGACATGAGTGACCAAGAAGGTGAGTAGTAGTAGTAGTAGTAGTAGTAGTGAAGAAATTGTGAGTGTATGAGTTAGGTGAGGTTCAAATTTCATGTTATTTTTTTCATTTCTATCATTGTAAGTTTAGTATATAGGTAAGGGTGAATGTAAAATTTCCTCATCTCACCACCCTTACTCCCTCACCCATCACCCTTCCCTCACCCACCATCACCCTTCCCTCACCCTCCTCTCATCTCCTCCTCACCATTGCAGCCTCAAGGCCACACTCCCACCCCAGCTTACCTGAGGACCTGCTAGAATTGGATGAGATCGAGTGTGATGATCCTGTCCTTCTGCCATCCTCTGAAGGGGAAAACCTCAAGACGGTAAGGGTAGACACACACACACACACACACACACACACACACACACACACACACACACACATATTCATACATACATACACAAAAGATGTTTATATATATGCATGTTTTTTGCTGCTTTTTCTGTGTGTGTGTGTGTGTGTGTGTGTGTGTGTGTGTTCATGTGTTTGTTTTCTCTGCTATAAAACTAAACACTTCTTTTTGTGTGTGTAATTTTCTATCTGTGTGTGTGTGTGTGTGTGTGTGTGTGTGTGTGTGTGTGTGTGTGTGTTTCTTTGTCACTGCTCCTGCACAAACTAACACATTGCTTCACATTTAGTATTCTCATTAGATATTATTGTGTGTGTTCTTATGTTTTATTTGTGTTATGCCTAATTATTTTCATTTCTATCTTTTCAAGGGCCGCATCTCAGTAAGTCACCACCACAACCACCACCACCACCACCACCACCACCTGCTGTAGTGGCTGTAGCTGTAGTAGATGCACAACAGCACAACACACTGTAGACTAGTTATACAGTCATACAATTAATCTACTAACAAGCTAGGACTACTAATTCAACAGTTATGACCATAGCAAACTTAGCAATAGTCATATAGTTACCTGGTCATGTTTTCTAGTATGGTGTGTACATACAGAGCTTAATGATAACTACATTACAACCACCATGAACAATCGAACCAAAAAAATGATCTGGTTTATATTACTCCAGAGAACTAGTCGAGTTTATATTTCTATAGACGACACGTGGATCAGAAAACATTATTTATTCTCCCGCTAGCCTTGACTCCTTCTGATGATGTGTTTCTTGAGTGCTTCTGATGTGCTATCCTTGAGTAGTGGTTCTGATGTGCTTCTGATGTGCTTCCTTGAGGTGGTGTGTGACAAACTACTGTCACGGTACACACAAGAGAGATGTAACCACCAAGGTGCAGTGCCGGTACCAGGTAGCAGGAGAGTGCCAGATAGATCATTAAATACTAAACAATAGTAGGGTAGCAGGCCGGCAGTAGTTACTATGCGTCTAACACTTCACCTCAACATAATATACTTTTTATAATAATAATAGTAATATATTTTTCACCTGAAGGTATAGGAATGTCTAACAGGCTTGTATAGTTCATTACATTCGAATTAGGTTTTATTATATACTATAGCTACGTAAATGTATGTACTTACTTACACTTACCTTATAGTTTAGTTATCATAGTTTTGCTTGTATCTATAGTTGCTTCATTTCAACATACATCATCTAATTGTTGTTTTAAGCAATTTTTTTTTTCCAGTCATTTTCAAAACTAACCATCACTCACTCACTCACTCACTCACTCACTCACTCACTCACTCACTCACTCACTCACTCACAAACTTGCTATCATTGTATTATTATCGTATTTAAATTGTATATATTGTTGCTTATCCTATACCAAACCTTTTATATTACTCTCTTTTTCTCTAAACTGTCATCCTTGCCTTACTAAACCTTGTAACTCTTCCTGCTCCTCCTCCTCCTCCTTCCATGCCTCGCTGATCCAAAACTCTATATTCTGTATTCACTGGTTTTATGATCCTACTTCCTTCCTTCCTTCCTTCCTTCCTTCCTTCCTTCTTTTCCTTCCTTCCTTCCTTTCTTTCCTTGTATCTCTTCCATACTGACTGGTTTTACATTCTTCCTTCCTTCCTTCCTTTCCTCATCTCTCTCCCTGCTCTCCTCTCTTCTCCTCTTCTCTCCTCCTCCTCCTCCTCTTCTTCTCACCCTACTTACCCTATCCGTCACCTCCTACAGCTGCGCCAGGAGGTGGTAGACTCGGTGGGACAGCTGCGTGTATTGAGTGAACAGCTTCGGCACCGCAGACGCAACTCTCTCACCTCCCTCTCCACGAACTCATCAGACGAACTCACCCCAGACAAACTAAAGGTCAGAGAGAGAGAGAGAGAGAGAGAGAGAGAGAGAGAGAGAGAGAGAGAGAGAGAGAGAGAGAGAGAGAGAGAGAGAGAGAGAGAGAGAAAAAAAAAAAAAAGATTATCACTCGTAGATATATGAATCTACAACCTTGTGATACCAAAATACACTCCTACCTTGGTTTTAACGGATATCGGAAGCAACGGACAAAATCTGCAGCAACGGACTCACTCTGTTTGCCTCACTATAATTACATTTTTGATTTCAGAATGTTGATGATGACTGTATTATAGTGTATATTTGCAGTGTACAAATATTTTACACTGTCAGATTGGAGAGTGTGTTTCATTAAATCTACACTACTATATTATTCCTCCTTGTTTGGTAAGGTAACTGTAGTGGTGTCAGTTACCTTACATACCAATCATTCCTTGTATCCCAACCACTGACTAACTAACCTTTTTATCTGTGGTGGTGTGTTGCAGGGTGGTGTGCTGTCAGGGGCTGTGAAGGAGGTGCAGGGACTGGCTAGGGACCTGCTGCGACGGGAGGCTCAGGGGCAGTGTGCTTCCTGTGGGCGGGGTGAGGACAGGTTGCAGCTGGAACAGGAAGTCCATCGTGCTCTGGAGGCCGTGGATAAACTGAATATTGAGCTTAATGATACCAAGGATAAGCTGAAGGGAAAGGTGAGTGTGTGTGTGTGTGTGTGTGTGTGTGTGTGTGTGTGTGTGTGTGTGTGTGTGTGTGTGTGTGTGTGTGTGTGTGTGTTACCTTACCTTATCTTACCTTACCTTACCTTACCCTTAGACTGACGAGGCCACAGAGCTGGGTCATCAGCTAACCCTTGGTGAAGCTCAACTCAAGGCCGTCGAGGAGCAGCGAGACACCTTCAAGAACGACCTTGAAAACACACACCTCGCCAAGGATGAACTCATGAAGAAGGTGCGTGGAGGCGGAGGTGGAGGAGGAAGGTGAAGGGGAAGGATGGGTGGAATAGGAAGGAGAGGGTGGAGGAGAGGAAGGATGGGAGGAAGTGAAGGAAGGATAAGTGGAAGAGATGAAGGAAGGAAGGAAGAATGAAAGAAATAAATGTAGTAATTAATATATTGAAATTAATATTAATGGTGATATATATTATGTTTTTGTTGATAAGAAAGCTAATGATAGTAAAAAAAAAAACAATATTATTCAGTAAAAAGATGTTCAGTTAAAACAAAAAATCATTGGAGGGAAGAAAATGAACTAGAACATAACTACATTACAGAAAAAATATATATATATACCATAAATACATATTCCTTATTTTGTATTCCTTCTTTTTCCTCGTCATCATCCTTTACTCTATCTCCATGTTCTCTTATTCCTTAATCATCACCCATTATCCTATCTCCACCATTCTGCAGGCTTGGGACATGAGGGACAACGCCGTGGCTCGTAAGAATGCGTGTGAGATTGAGTTGGCGAGGACCAGGATTGACGTGATGCAAGTCAACTCACAGCTGATGGAAGCCATTCAACAGAAGGTGGAACTGTCGCAGCAGCTGGAGCAATGGCAGGTGAGGAGAGAGAGAGAGAGAGAGAGAGAGAGAGAGTGTAAGATAGTCATGTACTGTGTAAGAATTGATATATAACACACGGTATCAATTTATTCTTTCATCTCTTTTTTTATTATTGTTATCTATTCGTTCTTTCTTTTTCTTTATGTCAACCAATACTCTTTCTCTTCTCCTTCTCTCTTTCATTTCCCTCCACTTATATCTTCCCTCCTTTCCTTCCTTTCCTCCCTCACCTTCCTCCTTCCTCCACGCACACCCTCACTCCTTCCTTCCTCCCTTCATCCTCCCTCCCACACCTTCCTTCCCTCACACCTTCCTTCCCTACAGGTGGACATGCAGCAGCTTCTTGATGAACAGATGCGTAGGAAGCTGAGTAAGCTGGAGATGGGCAGCTCCTCCCGCCACCACCACAACAACCCCTCAGACTCAGACTCATCCTCAAGTGGGAAGGTATCGCCAAGAAAGAACTCGAGGCTATTCTCCATCCTTACCACTCTCAAGCGGTAACCTTCTGTAAACCTAACCTAACCTAACCTAACTTAACCTTCTGTAACATTCACTTATTCCACTATACTTGTTAATTTATTCGTATCTTTGCTGAAATATTGTTCGATTTGTATTTATCTAGCTTTCTACGTTTTTTATTCTCTCTCTCTCTCTCTCTCTCTCTCTCTCTCTCTCTCTCTCTCTCTCTCTCTCTCTCTCTCTCTCTCTCTCTCTCTCTCTCTCTCTCTCTCTCTCTCTCTCTCTCTCTCTCTCTCTTCATTAGTTTATCATTCTCTGTGCTTTCTACGTTCTTTATTCGTTTCCTTTCCCCGTTACTTTCTCTGGCCCTGATGACCCCCCCCCTCCCCACACACCCTCCCTCCCCCACCTACCACCACCATTAGGCTTTAGCAGAATCAGGCTTTAATATTGAGTCTGTCCTGGAGGATGTAATGAGTCTCTACTATTATTATTATTATTATTATTATTATTATTATTATTATTATTATTATTACTACTGTCATCATCCTCGCCCATCAGAACCCAAAGCCTTAGTTAGTTAGTATAATTTAAATGTTAAGTAAGCAATTAACTTCTTTTTATATATACATATGTAGTATATGTATATTTAGAGTTATAATAATGTGTATGTATATTCCTTTCAATCTGGCGAGAGGAGAAATAATGCATATTGCCTTAACTTAACGAGGAGATCTATCTTAGCTTTAAGGTCGTTAGGTCATTAGGTACTACATGAAAAAGTGATTAGTGTACTAGTAAAGGACGTATAGCAATGAGGAGTGTGCGCATGTGTGTGTGTGTGTGTGTGTGTGTGTGTGTGTGTGTACTATACTTAGCTGTGATATACTATTGTCTGTCTGTCTGTCTGTCTGGCCTCATTACAAGGTGAAAGAAGCTCTCCTTTCCTAGTCTCCTGGATATGAATCACTGGGATTGTTATGTTATGTGGATATAAATATTAAACGCGCAGCTGTGATTGTGTTCTGTCTGTGCTGCTGCGTATGAGAACATTGGTGCTGTGTTATATGTATGCTAAATAACAGCACCTCAGCACCTAATGTAGAGGAATTGTTACAGTACAGCGTCACAGATAACTTCTCTTGTTCCGCTAAGAAGCTGTGAGGTTATTACAGAACTTACTCTCGTTCTGTAAATAATGGATGAAGTTTATTATGTTACGCTGGAGTTATGAGTCTTTTCGGTGACAGCCGGGAATATGTTACAAAGTTTAGTTAGGTTTATATTGTAACACTTCTGAGACGAGACATTTATTGCATTACAGACAGTTAGGTGATATTATTAATCCTTTCCTTCTCCTTCCTTTTCCTTCCTTCCTTCCTTCCTTTCCTCTGTGTCTTCATATTTGTTCTTCCTCTGAGTTATTTAGTGTTCGTTGTCCCACACATATGCAACAGTACACACCATCCATCCCTCCCTCCAGTGTCTTAAGTATATATGAAACACAATATTGCTGTTTAGAGTGTTACATCACCAGAATAGAGAGAGGAGGGAGGTTTTAGCAAAGTGTTGGTAGTGGTTAGTTTACAGAATATCAAAAACATACTTACTTTTCATCAGTTGTGTTTGTGTTGAGTGAGTGTACGAGTTGCTCTCTCTTGGTGTGGAAGGTTAGGAAGGTGACTGAAGGTGTAGGTGAGTGTGAGGAACCTTAACCAAAGTAATGAAACGTGTGTGTGTGTGTGTGTGTGTGTGTGTGTGTGTGTGTGTGTGTCTGTGTGTGTGTGTATATTAGGTTACATTCAGGACACGAGATGATGAGTCTTGTGTGGCGTTTCCTACTTACTTGCATCCTGACTTCATTCCCTCCTTACCTCTTTTCTTCCTTCCTTCCTTTCTTTCTTTCATTCTTTCTTTCTTTCTTTCTTTCTTTCTTATCCTGTCCTCAACATGAATTTCCTCTAATAGGTCACAGGTAGAAAAATTTTGAATTAAAAATGTTATCTTTACTCCTTTTATATGTAGCCAAAAAATTATCTTCAACAAGGTGTATTTAATTCCTTGAGTAATGTTTATATATTTGCATCCTGAAAGTTAGTTAAGAGCAAACAAACATAAGGAAAAAGTATTGTTCTAAATCCAGTCAATAATGATTAATTAATGCTATCAATTTTCTATAAGGTTTGTAAGTACATTTATGTGTGTGTGTTTGTGTGTCGATTATCATAACATTTATGATACCTACTTAATCACACATCTATACACTATTAACACGTGTATTTACTGGCTGCCGAGTTATGCAGAAATTTATGAAAACTTTATAACTCGTATATATATGAGTCAAGTTTTATTTTTCGATTAATATGCTTTTTGGGGAGAATTTATTTATTTGATTGTATAGTATAATATTCTCTCTCCCAGAATGACTATTTATGTTATATCTAAATCATCCTAAATGACATCACAAAATATGAACATTATAATCAAATGTTTTATTATATGTACTGTAATATTTTTTGGCTGTGATCTATTTTATCTTCTAATTGACTTTTTCTCTTTTTTTTTTTTTTTTTTCCTACTTTCTGAAAACCATTGATACCTTTATATATATTCTAATTAATTAACATTCCATTAAGCTAAGTAGAAGGAATCTCATTAGTGTTTAATTAATGACTTGTGTAATTAATTAACTGTAAGGCAAAGTAAGAATTGACAGTGTATTATTATTTTTATTATTATTATTATTATTATTATTATTATTATTATTATTATTGAGTCCTTGTGCTTTCATCCTCCAGCAGCTATAATATAAATGAATAAATAAGTAAGATTAGGTTTAGTGTAAATAAATAATGTATAATGTACATCTTAATTAATGAAGGAAATGAAACAAAACAATAATGCATACAAGTGGTGTTTGACAGAAAAAAAAAATGTGTTTGACAGAAGAAAAGAAAGTTTGACAGAAAGAAAAAAAATTAGAAAAATAAGTGTTTAACAGAAAAATTTAATCCTCTCCTCTGACCGTGATATTTGATTATTTTGATCCACTTACATTTATATATATATATATATATATATATATATACCTATAGCTTATGAATGTAAAATAAACTAAGATACAAAGATTATTAGAAAGTCTTAAAAAAATACTATAATCTCCTTACTCTCAAAAAATGTTATACTGTTTATAAATAAGTATAGGTATACAAATTCATATGATTTACACTAATTTTTTCACTGTATATATACATGATAGCACACGTTACAACAGTATATTATTATTGTTATTATTTCAAACATTCACAATAACCTTGCAAGAAAACTGAAATATTAAAACCACTTCAGGAGGAGGAGGAGGAGGAGGAGGAAAATAAGAGGAAGAAAAAGGAGGAGAAGGGAAACTAGAGAAGGTATATGTATGTATGTATGTACTAGTATATGATAAGGAGGAAAACAGGAAAGAGGAGGAGGAGGAGAAAATTAAAAAGGTGTCTGTATGTATGTACTAATGTATACATGAATAAGATTGCCTTACTCACTCGCCTTGTCCAACACTACCAATCCGTCCAATTAGGAGTGTCTGTCTGTCTGTCTGTTGAGTCAGGTACAGGTACAGGTACAGGTGAGGTCCTAAGGAAGGGCTTGTCTGTAGCACCACACACACCAAAGGGTTGAAGTGAGGCAACGCGAGACTCACTTTCTACACCAAACTAACACACACTTAAATACATCAACAATTTTAACTTTATAATCAAACCAACACACACATACATTTTATTTTATTTTATTTATTATTGTTTGTTTGTTTATCATTTGTTTTATTTGATCTCTGCTCTACCGTCTACTTTTTATATTAACAGTTAAGTGCTATATGACTTTTGATGTCCTTTTTGCATTAACTAACTAACAACAGTTTTATTTATTTTATTTTATTTATTTATGGTTTTGTTGTATTATTTGCGTGTAGTTAGGTGAAGTAATGTATGTCCACTTTATTTTGCTATTTTTTGTTCATTTGTTTTTTCAGTGTTGGATTATTATGACGAAAATATCTTATACAATTTTCTTTTTTTTATCTGATTTCAATTTTTTTTTTTAACTTGCATTGCTGATTATGAAGGAAGGAATTATCATGAACTACTACTGCTAACTAACATATAATTTACTTTAAGTGGGAGCAGAGTTAAAAATCTGTTCATTTATTTTATTTATTTATTATTTTTACACACACACACAATTTGATGTAGAAATTGAGTCTCACATTACAGTCTCACCTCACACCAAAACTGCTATTTATATTACTATTACTATTATTACTACTACTACTATTATTATTATCATTATTATTATTATTATTATTATTATTATTATTATTATTATTATTATTAGGTTAGGTAGCGTGTCTGTGGATCAACACTACCATTGCAATCTTCCTCCACCTACACGCAACATAATAATATAATAGTAAACAGAGGGAAGAAAATAATACAAAGGTTAGTTGAATTCATTTTAAGTTTTTTTGAGATGAGAATAATTAAAGTTGAATTAGGTAAAGATTGGTGTTATTAAGGTATATTCATATCTAGCTAAGTTAGGTAAAGTTAATATAATCTAACTCGATTATATATATGACAGAGAAGAAGAAAAATTTGATTAGGAAGAAATTAATAGGTTTGGTTAAGTTAATTCAATCTGACGTAATTATAGATATGACTTGCGTTGTTAACATGAATTTTTACCTGGAATTAGTGTACTGTATAGAATTACATAGAATTACATAGACCATATTATAGAATTCAAACTCTATATAGCTGGTCTTCCCTCAGAAAAGAATTAAAAAGTTATAGATGTTGGGATAGAAAAAAAAAGGAAAATTTACTGCAATACTTATGATAATTGATAGAAAAAAATAATGGTGGTGATATATGCATTAGAAAAATTATTTGTATAGATGAAATGTGTGGTTGATTTCTCTTATTCTGTATAAATAGAGAAAAAAAGAAGGGAGATATGAAAAAAAAGTGATGAATTTCGTCTGTATAAAAAAAAATTAAAATATGAATAACTATCATTGTATATTTTGGAAAAAGTTAAATAAAATATATATCTACAGCCACTAATGTATAAATGATGTATGTGTGTATGAGGATGTATCATTTTGTATAGAACAGAAAAAATGAAAAAGAAAAGTGCTTTATATATAGAGAAAAATAAGAAAACTTTTAATTAATCTATCCAGTCAATTATAATATTCAAAAAGGGAGTTAAATTAATTGAATTGTATCATTATAGTTTTTAATTAATGGTGTTTCATCCTTCCAATATTGTATAATTAATAATGGACGTGGAGGTTTATTATATTAAATTGTCCAAGATAATAATAATAATGACCATCGTTTGTGTGTCTGGAAATGAACACCAAGATAGCACTTGTATTTACGTGCAATAAAATGTAGATGGTTGTATTATATTGTATTCATTATTATCATTATTTCCATTTATTTCCATTGTATGTCTTTTTTTTTCTTTTTTTTTGTAATAGATACAAACCGTCATCTGCTTTTTCTTGTGTGAGTCATCATTATGTTTTTTTTCAATTTGTACTTCTTAATTTAAAAAATATATACGTAAATGAATAATGAAAGCATATAACCAGCCAACCAGTAATCAACTTTAATTAAATAATGATCGTAAGTTTTCAAATATATACACATTGAGAAGAAGAAAAAAATCATAAAATACTAATGTCAATGATTTGGTTTTTGGCGCCAATTTAGGTTACCGAAAAGACAGACGAAGAACAAATTGCGGGAAGGAAGGAGAGTCTGAGAGTGTCTTCAGGATTGGTGTTGTGAAGGTGTGAGTGTTACGCTGTCCTAATATTACCTTTAGAACACATAGGAAGATACACAGACGGTCTCAACATATATACAAAGGTAAGGCTGAGTGACTTAGAGGAATTAAGGTGATAATTATAAGATTGGTAGTGGTAGTTGAGAGAGAGAGAGAGAGAGAGAGAGAGAGAGAGAGAGAGAGTCACTATCTCACACAGCTTACTTAGAGAACGTAACTAAAACCATCGTAACTAGACACCAACTTGATAAACGATAATTGGGTTGTTTCATCTTATCTGCAAACCACTTAGAAGATCGTTTGTGCATGTGTAGTAGTAGTAGTAGTAGTAATAGTAGTAGTAGTAGTAGTAGTAGTAGTAGTAGTAGTAGTAGTAGTAGTAGTAATAATAGTATTCTAGTATAATAGTAGTAGTAGGTCAGGTTATTATTATTATTATTATTTGTGTATTTATTTATTTATTTGGTTTAATATGTGCATTGATTGAGTGATTACGTATTGTGATGATGTCATATTAGGCTGGGAAGGCCATTACACTCTCAAGGGTAAGGGTAAGGGGGGGTGAGGGTGATGCAAAGTGCTGTCATCTGGTGGAGTGTGTAGGGACTCGATAGCAGCCAAGGAGGGAGGGGGGTGTAGTTTATGTTATTCCACACTTAGGAAACACTTACACACACACACACACACACACACACACACACACACACACACACACACACACACACACACACACACACACACACATATATACACACACTTATCCACCCCAACAACAGCACTTAGCAAGACCTAGAGAGCTACTGTGTGTGTGTGTGTGTGTGTGTGTGTGTGTGTGTGTGTGTGTGTGTGTGTGTGTGAAGGAGTTCGGGGGAGGGGGAGAGGAGGAGGTGCCCAGTGTAGCATCCGGGAAACCCTTATTTTTTTACGCTACGTCACAATTTTCCTATACTAATAATAAATCACAATATTTTAACGTGTGAAAGTAAAGTGTGAAGGAATAATAATAATAATAATAATAATAATAATAATAATAATAATAATAATAATAATCATGAAGCAATGTGCTCAATTATGTGTCATTTGGTTTGATTGGTTCGAACTTCGGTTTTAAATCTACTTCACTTTGCGGTTCGGAGCTGGCATGTTGAATGGAAATTTTTCTTTTTAATCCATTCCTTGTTTTTTTTCCTTCCTTCTCCTTCTCTCCTCTATAACTCTATTTGCAATCTGGGGTGGTGTGTGTGTGTGTGTGTGTGTGTGTGTGTGTGTGTGTGTGTGTGTGTGTGTGTGTGTGTGTGTGTGTGTGTGTGTGTGTGTGTGTGTGTGTGTTTGTATACAAGAATAGAGATGAAGAGTAGGACAAGAGCAGAGAGAGAGAGAGAGAGAGAGAGAGAGAGAGAGAGAGAGAGAGAGAGAGAGGGTATCAATGCCCTAGCTATACCCATAACCCCTCACTTTAGTTAGGCGCCAGACCCCTCACCGCCCACACCACTACCGCTTCCTTCCACGCCCACACCCACAGGCATGATGTGGGTGCGAACTTGCCTCCTGCTAGCGTGGGCGGCGTCCCTGGGGTCCTGTGTGCCTGCCAGGGATGACGAGACCCTGAGAAGAGTTATTAGGGACCAATCCGTCTTTGGCATTACGTGGGTATACTTACTTAACTGTACGTGTGTGTGTGTGTGTGTGTGTGTGTGTGTGTGTGTGTGTGTGTGTGTGTGTGTGTGTGTGTGTGTGTGTGTGTGTGTGTGTGTGTGTGTGTGTGTGTGTGTGTGTGTGTGAAGTGTTAGGTTAGGGTGATGTGTGGATGTGAAAGGCTGACAGGGTGAATGAAGGGTGTGGGGCTGGATGTATTTTTTTTTTTTTTTTTTTTTTTTTGGTGTGGATTTGGTGTGGATGTGAATGGGTGAGAGGGTGAAGAGTGTGTGGATAGGTGGATCATTTAGTGTGGATGTAGTGTGGATGTGTAGGGATGACTGGGGGGGGGGGAGTGTGTGTGGATGGGGTGTTGGGTGTGTAATATGTGTGTGTACTGCATGGTAAGGTAATACAAGGTAAGGTAGAATTAAAGGTAAGTTAACAGGAGCTGCCTCGTGTAGGTCAACTAGCTTTTTGCAGCCTCCTTAATTTTCTTATGTTCTTATACTAATTAGTAACAAAGATTTATTTATCTATTTGTTTGTTTATCTATTTATTTTTTTATATATCTTTTTTAGACTTAGTTATGTAGCAAAAGGAAGAACAGAATTTAAGATCATATGAAAAATAATGAATTGGTTAATAAGAAAGGTATCATTATAAAAAAAAATGTAAACGTATCAGTGCCTTATATGTTATGAATTTATTTTATTTATTTTTCATATATATACCACGACTGTTTGAACATTTCTGGCGATTGATATGAATTGTGCAGTAATAATAATAGTAGTAATAGTAGTAGTAATAATAGTAATAGTAGTAGTAGTAGTAGTAATAATAATAGTAATAGTGGTAGTAGTATAGTATTGCCTTACACACTATTATCATCACACCTCAACCACCACCACCACCACCACCACCACCACCACCACCAAGACCACTTCACCTCCTTCTAGGGCGCCTCTCCACCCTCTGAAGGGGATCTGAAGTGGGCCACACTCAGCCCTACAAGAGAGAGAGAGAGAGAGAGAGAGAGAGAGAGAGAGAGAGAGAGAGAGAGAGAGAGAGAGAGAGAGAGAGAGAGAGAGAGAGGTGGGGTAGTTGACAGTTGTGGACTTAAATTATGATTGATGGTGGTAGTTCAGGCGACTCGGTAGAAGAAAGAAAGTGGAGGAGGAGGAGGAGGAGGGGGAGGAGGAGGAGGAGGGGGAGGAGGAGGAGATATGTCGCTGAATTATGTTTGTAGAAAATCAATATAATTTCATTCTCCTTCCTTCCTTCCTTCCTTCCTTCCTTCCTTACTTCCTTCCTTCCTTCCTTCCTTCCTTCCTTCCTTCCTTCCTCCCTCTTGTTTTCCCTTCATTCGTTCCCTCATCTTCCTGCTTCTCTCATTCACTTTTTAATAAATCTGGAAGAAAGGAAGAGAGTATGCATTCTCTCTCTCTCTCTCTCTCTCTCTCTCTCTCTCTCTCTCTCTCTCTCTCTCTCTCTCTCTCTCTCTCTCTCTCTCTCTCTCTCTCTCTCTCTCTCTCTCTCTCGCGGATCGTTACCTGGTAGTTTATCATGTGTCATAGGAGAGAGAGAGAGAGAGAGAGAGAGAGAGAGAGAGAGAGAGAGAGAGAAAGAGAGAGAGAGAGAGAGAGAGTAACATTACTCGTATGTATATCTCGTATATCTATTGTGCCTTATATCTCCTCCTCCTCCTCCTTGTTCCCTCGTTCCTCCTTCAAGTGAGGGAGGATTACATACCCATTCTTAAACGTACCTATAGCTGACTCTCTCTCTCTCTCTCTCTTCTCTCTCTCTCTCTCTCTCTCTCTCTCTCTCTCTCTCTCTCTCTCTCTCTCTCTAACACACTCAAACACACATATATACACTATCAC
>JAXIVD010008768.1:0-16805 GCA_036785275.1 Cancer borealis | reverse complement strand
ATGTAAAGATAAATATTGCAAGAAGTAGTATGAATATGTATGAATAACTGAAAGCAATGTATGTTATCTGTTAAATTGTGTGTGTGTGTGTGTGTGTGTGTGTGTGTGTGTGTGTGTGTGTGTGTGTGTGTGTGTGTGTGTGTGTGTGTGTGTGTGTGTGTGTGTGTGTGTTTTGCAAGTGCAGACAAAAAGTAAATGTGAGATGAATTTGGAGAATGAGAACCCGTGATGTGAATCTGGACGCAGAATGTGAGGTGACTGTACATATAGAAGTGTGTGTGTGTGTGTGTGTGTGTGTGTGTGTGTGTGTGTGTGTGTGTGTGTGTGCGTGTGTGCGTGGGCGTGTGCGTGTGTGGTGTGTGTGTGTGTGTGTGTGTGTGTGTGTGTGTGTGTGTGTGTGTGTGTGTGTGTGTGTGCGTGTGATGGGGTTATGGTAGGTGGGTGGATGGGGATGTAGGTGGGTGACAAAGAGTTACCGAGTTACCGAGTTAGCAAATGCACGAATGAATATAAACATACACATTGAAAGGGAGGAGTATAGACAAGGCAACGAGCACGGTGAGTTGGGTGGCGTTTTTAGCGAGTGTGTGACAGTGGTGAGAGAACGAGGGTATGTGACGAGGCGGGCAATGTGTAGGAGGTCCAGCAAGCGAGGCCACCCACCACACACCACCACACACCACCACACACCACATCCTTTGCTCTCTTACCGCTCGCAAACATCATTGTGTGTTGTTTGGTGTGTGTGTTGAGAAGATCTATGACTCATGCGTTTTAATTGGCTTTTGATCATAAGAATTTTATCTTGATTTAGCTACATGTGTTGTGTGTGTGTGTGTGTGTGTGTGTGTGTGTGTGTGTGTGTGTGTGTGTGTGTGTGTGTGTGTGTGTGTGTGTGTGTGTGTGTGTGTGTGTTTGTGTTTGTGTATTTAGCGTATTTTATCGCAATACACAAATATTTGTATGTATATGATGTGGATGAATTATATTTTTTGGGGGATGGTGTAGTGAATATTTTTCCATTAATTATATTTCTATTTCCCTGCAATATAAGTCTGGCAATGATTCAGTTACTTACGTTGCTTTATCATGTATTTCTTATGGTCACAAAGTCTGGTCTCGCTTCCTCTATTCCCTATGATCTACTCACTCGACTTCTTAATTTTTTTTTCTTCATCGCTTCATTCTCCTGCTACTGCTGTTGCTGCTGCTACTATATCCTCCTCCTCCTCCTCTTCCTCCTCCTCTTCCTCCACCTCCTCCTCTTCCTCCTCCTCCTCCTCCTCTTCCTCCTCCTCCTCCCCTACTCCTCTTCATTCTTCTCCTGGTGCTGCCGCTGCTGCTGCTGCTGCTGCCACTGATGCTGCTTCCTCCTCCGCCACCACTACCACCTCCTCCCCCTCCTCCTCCTCCTCCTCTCCCCCTAGTGTCCCTATAACTTGTCCTTGCAGGAGAATTATAACAGTCTGTACCGTCAGAATCCACGACGGACGCGGTTGGAGTGGACGGTCAGTGCGGAATTATACATGATGGCTAGTTTAGACCAAGTGCGAGGTTTCGGACACGTTTAATGCGTACGGGCCTAATACGAACTCGCATTAATTCGAACGAGTAACATTCCGAGGTGGTGAGATTCATGGGACGCGGGTCGTGTTCGTCACAATGCATCAGTGGTGGGTGTGCGGGGCTGAGGCGGTAATTTCAGGCTCTGTGTATTCGATTGCCAATGGCGGCACGCAAGTGGGTTGTGTCTTTACCTGGTAACTGATGATGCAGGTGCAGGTGGTGGCGTGTCCTTCAGAACCGGTGATGTTCCCCGTCCCAGCCTGACAAGTGTTATGTTTCACCACAAGAGTTACAGTGTTGCTTAATTTGGTCGATGGTGATGGGCATTATTTTTTTTCTTTGTATACGTTTGCTTTGTCTCATAAAAAAAGGATAATGCTAAAGCTGTTTTTTTTCTATTTCTTATTTTTATTTGGAAGTTTCAATTTAGATATTTTTGCGTAATAGAAAAAAATGTCTTAATCATTTTCTGTTTATAATGACATTTGAAATTTATGGAAAGAAAAACTGAGAAACGTCATAAGAAACACTGTATTGTTTTATCACTGAACAGGTGAGTTTAAAAGTCCATTTATTACTTTCCTTTTTTTCTGTACCATCAAGTTCTGTCACTGAAGTCTCTACAGTAAATATAACTCGTCTTTGTACTAATTTTTTCCTTTTTATTTTAGTAGTAATCTAAAACAGTATCCTTGGTGCGGAGTGTATAAGTTACGTGCGATTAAGTATTCCGGAATGTTATTATTACAGCCGTGTATACACCCTACTTTATGCCACAATCAACCATGTAAATATATTCGGTCGTATAATGCAGTGTATAACAGCAAGGCTCGGAGAAAATAGACATGACTCACAACACATATAAAAAATCTGTAATTGCTAGCCAGTCCAAATTTCCTTTAAACTAAGCTAAATTGCGGCAGCGAATTTACACTTAGGTTTACTCAGGAAGTTATGTCTGTTGTAAATCTGCTTTTTTTCTCCTCATTTCTTTTATTTTTTTGCTCGAAAGGAGAAAATAAGTTTCTTTATATATTTCTTAAGTTGGAGAGATGCCAAGCCGCCACCCCTACCAGCTTAGGGAGGGTCGTGTGTATGTATGAAAGTTAGTAATGAAGGGAGTGTTCTAGGCGGGTTGTGGTGCGAGGGGAATGTGGGAGGTTGAGGAAGGGGTAGGAGGTTCAAGTTGAAAAATTAAAAGAGCGGAGGTTGTAGGGTTGGTGGTGGAGGAGGTGGTGCTGTATTTTTAAGGACAATTTCCAGAATGCTGACTTAATTTTTCTCTTTGATGACGTATAAGGGAGGTTGACTTTGTGTGAGCTCTAAATGATGCACAGTGAAATATTTGCAACTCTCATCCAACCAAAAATAAAATAAGTACTTTGTGTATTTCGTTACTTTTCCTGGATTACAGACAGATTATTTGCCGAAATCATAATCCACGGTGGTCTCTGTACTCTCTGTCCAGTAAAATCCACGATGATTTGGAATTAATAACTCAGTAAAGCCATTAATCTGTAAGAAATAGTATTATTTTTCTTTTATAGTGAATCAAGAGAAGGTAATTTGGCTCTCTTTCTTAGTCTTGTAACCAAACCTTGATGTATACTCTTCCTAAACCTCACTTTACCTTGCAACCAACTCTGTGGTCACGTCTTCCTCTGGACGGGCAGCACCGGCCTCCACTTTCCTCATGATGAATGGCCAGACAACTCCTGCAGCCTATACACACACAACACTACAACAAGCGATGAGTCTGCTAATGATGGAGGAGCTTCAGTGTCTGTTTTTTCCTCCTCCTCCTCCTCTTCCTTCTCCTCCTCCTCCTCCTCCTCTGTCGCTCTCTATTCTAGCTCTACCACCCCTCCTCCTCCTCCTCCTTCTCCTCCTTTATCGCACCCTCTCCTACCTCCACCACCCTTCCTCCTCTTCCTCCTCCTCCTCCTCCTCCTCCTCCTCCTCCTCTTCCGCCTCCTCTTTCTTCTCCTCCTTCTCATGGGAAATTAGGCAAATTGCACAGCCTGGCGTAAAGTGGCAATGACGAAGCGTGTTGCAAGTGGCCACAACAGAACTTAAGGAGCCAGACCAAGACTTAAGTGGATTCTCGTCTTCGATGTCGTAGTTATTTTGCACACTTTTTTTAAAGATGTAATAGATCGTTGAACACAAAAAAAAAAGTAAAAAAGTAAAGAGTGATGAAAGATGGAGTGGTGATGGATGACTGACTGACTGGGTGATGAGTGTTGTGGACGAATGTGGATGAATGTGACTGGTTGGTGGATGATTGAAAGTAGATGAGGAGGAATGTAGTGTATCCAGATGGTGTGTCCAGTACCCAAGTGTGATAGCGTGAGGGGGGGGAGGGGAAGGAGGAGGAGGCAAGACTACACAGCTGATGAAGGAACTCAGCTCTTAATTAAACCGATCTTGTAATTTAATGTTACGAGAGTTAACCCCCCCCCCCCTGACCCCCCCAAAAAAAAAGATACAGAAAAAAGAGCATGAATCATATCTCGTTTTTATTTTTTTCTTATGAGTTTCCTCGGGTGTTGTGGGTGATCCTGGTAGCCATCTTAGGTCTTATGCGTCATTTCCCGAAGGTTAATTATCCTTTTTAATGAATTAGAAACCCACAGTCAAGGCTTAAAATCAACTGGATCTAAAAACTTCTCCTCCTACTCACAACTCTTTCTATTCTGGTCTCTCGGTTCCTATGCTTTAAGAACGATACTCGCTTATGGAGAGAGAGGATTATGTCTTTTGTTGTGAAATGATGCCATGATGACTAGATCTTAATGGCTGATCACGCACAATATATAAGAAACACGGACTAAAAGCAATTAACACTTTGTTTTAAGAATGATATAAGACCTTTCTTCTATGGCTGCCTCGGAGGAGAAAAAAATGGATACACCCTCAAGTCTGCTTTCTTTATGACGATGTGCCGTAAGCCTTTTCCCTCCCCTCCCTTACCCCCCCTTAGCCCCTCCCTTTACCCTCTCCATTACTCCCTCCCCCTTGTCAGTGTGTGTCCGGCGGGGTGCTTGTTCATCCGGCTCGTGTCCTGCTTCTTCAGACGCGACGTTACGGATGGCCTGAGCAGCCCTTACCAGACACTGTAATCAGACTTATTATCACCCTGTCCTTGTCCCTGCAGCGAAGAGAGGAGGAAGGGGACTGTTTCCTCTGGCTGAGCCCTTTCTTGCCTTCGTTTGTTTTTCTGATCGGTTATAGTGTGTGTTGATAGGAAGAGGAGGAGGAGGAGGAGGAGATAGAGGAAAGGGAGAAGGAGGTAAAGGAAGTGGAGATAGAACAGGAGGAGTCTTTCCCCTCCTCCTCGTCCTCCTCTTCCTCGCCAATTAAGTTAGATAATTGTTATTTCCATTACTTTTTTTTAGGTAGCATAAGTGAAACAGGGTTTGATATTATAGTAATCAGAATACTGAGTCCAGATTCGTGATCAGCCTGACCGATAATCCCTTTAAACGAATTTTCATGAGCTTCAAAGATGTTTGAAATTTTCATGAAATTTTCCAAGGGTATCGTATAATGTTCTTTTTGTTATTTTTCCTCCCACCATTAGTACATTTTTGATCTATGTAAGTCATCGCGTGATTACCTCATATTTAGTTTTTTTATTCTTTTTTCTTCGGACAATAATCTTCCTCATGTTTTGCCTCTATGTTTTCTTCAATTTTCATCATTACTCCTGCAAGTCGTTTCGTCACAGTTCGAGTCGCTCACTCTCCCCCTCCCCCCCTCCTTTCGCTGCCATTTCCGTCACCCCTCCTGTCTGCCTCCCGCTGATGCTGTCACATAGAGTTATGCACTCGCCGTATTCGTAGACAAATGGTTATAGTCAGCACACGGTTCACGTGGAATAGAAATTGCCCGCATTCGTTCACTCGCATCGGCGGGTGCGGGCGGGCGCGGCGTCAAGAGCCTCATCCGCTGGGAGTCGCCCCAAGTTCAGTGTCAGGGGCGCAGTTACAGACTCCAGAGCCTACGATTCTCACCTCCCTCTGCCCACCTCCCACTCACGCTTCCTTCACACTCATTTCCTCCACTGTACTGATGCAGCTGATCATTTCGTGGATACCGTGATGCGCCCCAAGGCGGAGGTAGCCGGAGGGCCTTGGGGGAAGGTTGAGATAAAGGGGTTAGTGAGGCTGACCAGGGTGGCCGCATGGCCGTGGTCGGCACGCAGGACTGGAGAGATTGCTGCTGCTGCTGCTGCTGCTGCTGCTGCTGCTGCTGCTGCTGCTGCTGCTGCTGCTGCTCCCTGCATCCGGCCACTCCGCGCTTACCAGCGTTTCATGGGACGTATCTTTACCATGTGCTCTCTGCTCTTCAAACTTTCAAAGTTTTGGAATTGTTGTTTTTGATTTATAATTATCAGAAGCATATTGACTGAGTATGTAAATTTGATGCTTATCATTTATAAGAATTTATTAAGACATTTTGTCTGCAACACATTAACATTATCATTAATATCAAGGAGCAAACCATTTATAGATGTTTATATCAAGATGAAATCCGGCTCGAGAAGGATGGGGAGGAGGAGAGGGGAAAGGAGGAGAAGAATGAGGAGGAGGAGGAGGAGGAAAGTGAGATGAGTAGATAAGTATCTATATAAAAAGAAGATATGGTAAAGGAGAACTAGAATGCAAAAATAGAGAAAAGAAAGAATAAAAAATAAAACAGGAAACTGAGAATAGTGAGGTGGAAGGGGAGCGCGATTAAGAAGAGTGGATAAAAGAAGGAAGAGGAGTAAAGAGGAGGGATAACACAGGCCATGTGTATGAACGGTCCGTTGGAGGGGAAGGAACCCTAAAATAACAGAGTAAAAAGGCGAAAAAAAGTAAACCGGAAAGAACCGAAATTGTTGTAAACTTGAGCTTTAAACTTAAGAAGGCAAGGAGGTGGAGGAGGAAAGTGAAATCGACGCAAGAGACAATAGAAAATAAAAGTGATAATTAAGTACTAAATCATATGAAACTTAAAAGACAATAATAAAGGTCAAGAGGGAATCAACTTAATAGACTCTTTATTGTTTACGTATGTGTATTATATTCTCAGTGTATATCTGTGTGCATGAATGTGTGCGTGTGTATGTGTGTATGTATGTTTCCGTTCGTATGTATGTATGTATGGACGGTGACCTTGCACAATCGGATGCTCGTTTTTTATCTTTCTTCCTTTCATTTTATTTATCATTCTTTTTACACCTTGCGACACGCCTCAGTCCTGCTACGGAGAACCTAAATCCACATCAGTGCGTCGTCGTCATTTTCGGGGAGAAGTTTTCAATATTTACTTCGTGGAATAAAAGCGAGCGATGTTTGAATCCCAGGTTGGCGCCGAATCACGACCTTTCATCAGCCTTTGTGTTTTTATCCCGCTAATCTCGGCATCCCGTTATCAGAGTTTTCTTCCAACCCTCTCATTTCTTTCTTCTCGGTTCCCTTTCTTCCCTCTGGTTCGTGCTTGACCTATCGCACGTTAATTTCCCTCGATCTTGCAATCTTTTATTGTCATCTTTATTCGACTTTTATGCTTCTCATGCTAACGTTTTCCCATCCTTGGTACCGTCTTCCCTGTTTTTTTTCTTCTTCTTCTTCTTCTGCTTCTTTTGCTTTTACTTCTTTCTCATCCGTTGAGTCTTTCTTTCGTTATATGTCCTTCTCTTTTTCCTGTTTTCTTCATTATTTCCTAGACTTTAATTTGTCTTAGATGATGTAGTAGGTACTTCTAAATAATTACGTTTTTTTTTTTATCATTATTAGTGTTCCGATGTTTTCATATAAAATTATAAACTATTTACAGTCTTCCATATAAGTAAGGAACACATATATAACATCACAATTACCAGATAAACGAAGTATTAAATTAAGTGTCTTGATAGAGAACATGTAACACTAGGAAGGAACGAGGGAAAAAAATACATGTAACACACTCTTGAAAGGGAAAGGGGAGGAGGGAAAGACGGGCGTAGGGGGAAGGGGCGGGGAGGCGTCGGACCCTCAGGAACAAAGTGCTCCCCTTAACAGTATCTCCCGGCGGCATAACCACCCTCTCGCGGCTCAGATATCCACCCTGAAGTAGCTCGCGCTCAAGTGCTAGGCGAGAATGAGCTGTGGTGTCTAAGCGGAGCGTGATAGTCTCGATAAAGGTTTGCGTGAATCCTTTAATCCTTAGCTTGAGTTACGGTAGGATCCAGGGTGAGCCACGTCCCCCCTCCTGTCAGGCCGCCCTCCCCCGCCTCCGCCTTCCTTCCCGGGACCCGCCGTCTCAGCCTGGCCGGTGTCTGGACCACAGTTGGTTCGCGCCACACATTCCCTTCTGCCACCACACCCTCTCTACCACTACCACGCGCGCTGCATGCTACTACACACTCTAACAACTGGCGTGCATTCACTCCACCACCACACATACTGCTTACAGTCATATATTCCTTTCACCATCTCACACTGGCCCCTACCCCTCACCCTACCTACCACAACGCGCGATGAATGTTATCATGCATTATATCTGCTGCCTTGCCTTTCCCTCGTTGCCGCACACTCTGCCACACACACAGCATGTTTGTACACTCTCCTCACAACGTATTTTGTTACTCGTCGCACATACTGAGCCACAAAGCAAACTATCCTCAGTTTCAGACATTTCCAGCTTTGTTTTCTTGTTTTAAATGTAAGGAATTTGCTGTGTAATATCCACGTTGCAGGTAACTTATCCCGAAACTAATGACATATGTATAAAAAACATGTGTAACAAACTCTCCAATGGTGAATAAAGAGACTAAGGCCCAGGCATTTCCATCACTGTGTTGGAATGACGTGTATATTGCAGTGGGTAACACTTTGAGTCTCCGCCTAGTTATGATGATTTAACCTGCTCCTTCCGCCCTCCCTCCTAGCTCGTAAGGAAATAGCTGGCTTTGCAGATAGACCTCCTTGCGGGCAGAGGAGGCATATCGCTCTTGAGTCTCCACAGGCCTACCTTGAGGTACACCAGAGCTGCCCTTCCTCGAGGTATCTGTAGTGAAGTGAAGGGTAATAGACCACAAACACGCTCCAGCAGGGGGCCGCGGTGGGCCCTAGTGAGGGACTCCTGCTCTCTGCTGGGCTCTCTCCCCCGCCCTCCACTGTTCTATTGCTCCTCCCGCTCCCTCTCTCCTCTCTTCCTTTCTTTCAGTGCCTCTTTTCCATTCTGTCCTTCTCATCTTCAGCAGCATGGAGTGTACTGTGGTAAATTCTTGTTGCTTTTTTTCTTTCAACACAACTGCGTCCTTATCATTGCTCCTCAGAGAAATTAAGAAAAAAAAAACATTGTTAAAGAAGAATTACATGAGAGAGGAAGAGATAGATAGATAAAAAGAGGGAGGAGAGCCGCTTCACCTCAGCACATAGGAAGTAGCGCACCATTCCCAACATCCGGGCCTGGAGATGGCCCATTCGGATAACGTGACGGGCCCAGGTGTGGCGGCCGCCCCCTCACCTGCTCTCTGGAGGTGGGTGGGGAGGGGGGGGTGCCACATGACGCATTACTGGCCCATTACTCTCATTTTACAGAGATTTTTTTAACGATTTGTTTTTATCAGTCTATAGGTGTTATTTTTATGGAAATAATGATGCACTACTACATGAATATTAACGTGGATTCCATTCAGTCAACATCGCTTATCCTCATCTTACTGATAAGCATTATATTGTCACTTTTTTCGTCGTGCTCGGTATGCAACTCGAATATATTCTCGATAACCCTTGAACGATGGCGTCATAAATTGGTTGCATGCGCCGAAACAAAGGTAATGGTTTAGTCCCGCGGGTGAATTTCTGCTTACACTCGCCTAATTCTGGGACACGCGCTTACTTCCCCCTCTCTGAATTCCAGGATGTAACTTTGCTCCCCGGTCGCCTAATTCCTGGGCGCAATATTGCTTCCAGCGGTCAAACTCTGGTAGGCAATTTTGCCACCAATAGACAACTAAAAGCTCACAATTTAGCTCCACTAAGACCTGGGTGCGCCTTTAAGGTCTCCTCTTTCTTTCCAGAGGTTTTCTCCGGCCGCCTGGATCCCCACCTCCTTCCCTTCTTTCCCTATCCTCCTACCTTTGACCCCCCCCATTTCTCTCTCTCTCTCTCTCTCTCTCTCTCTCTCTCTCTCTCTCTCTCTCTCTCTCTCTCTCTCTCTCTCTCTCTCTCTCTTTCTCTTTCTCTTTCTCTTTCTCTTTCTCTTTCTCTCTCTTTTCCCGAGTTTCGCCTTGTTCCTTGTGATTTCCATTTGTAACTTCTCTCTACTTCTAGCATGGTTCCCACTTGTAACATTTTCGCTCCCTGTTGTTCCCCTTCTAGTCTCTTTCCTCTTCCAGGACCTTCCAGCCTCAGTTTAGTATCAACCCCTTTTCAAGCGAGTCTTCTACCTTGTTTTCCACTTTCTTGCATTTCTGTTAAATCAGCGTTTTTATTTAACATGACCATATCGTTTATTCAAAGCCAAGATATTCAACACCAACCCTCTAATGATTATCCTCGACCGTTTTTACCCCTTTTCCAAAAATGTTTACTCCAGTTTTCGCTTCCAAGTAAGTCTGCAATTCCAGTACTCCCCAATTTCAGCCTTGCTCTCCATCATGAGTCTGGCGTTCTGCAGCCTCGAGTCAGAATTTAAGAGAGACCTCAATTTCAAGTTCAAAAGTTCCCATTTACCCCCACCACCTGGTTACCTTAATAACTCTCTTGGTCCCCTACACTCCTGCTCCTCCTAGTAACTTGTACAACTCGACTGGACATCCCTCCCCTTCTTCCTTCACTCTCCCTTGCCTTACTCTCTTCTTGAAGCGATTACTTCTTCCCCTTTTACGCCTTATCTGAGAGTGATCGTTCTCTCTCCCTCATCATATAAAGATACCTTGTAACTTTTTATATATTGCTTTGTTTTTACTCTTGATATTCCCTGTGTCTTTATATTTCAGGAAACTCCAACTGTCTTACGATTCTATTTCCTTTCTTCTGTCCAGTTAATGTTTTATCATCGATTCTTTTATGTGCTTTTATCGTTCTTGACACGGGTTTTTTTTTGTTATCTTTTATATATGTTCACTTCCTTTTGCTACGAGTTGTATATCTTCTACACGTTCCACCCATAATTGAAGGGTCCCGAGGCTTACTGAACATCCTCCTCTTCACTTACATGTCTCTGTCCTCTAATTATCCCGTCTTGCTGAGGCCTCCACCAGGTGACGTCCTCTTGCTTAATAATGCGGGTTTGTCTGACGGTGAAATTCCTGTCAATTACCTGAAGAGTGTGATAATGGATGCAGGTGAAGGGGAAGTGGAGGAGGAAAGAAGGAATGGAAATAGTATATGTTTGAGATAAAAATATTGAGGATGAATATGATATGATGGCTGGAAATCCTTTGTAGTGTACTTTGCATCGCCTATAATATTACCATGGAGAAGAATAAACAGTAAGCCACCTTTGTACTAAGAAGTGAGGTTTCTAAGAACTAAACCTAACGCTCAAGTAATAACGAGCAAAGCTATTACCCTGCAGTGAACCGCCTACACTCACCCTAATTGAGTAATTCATAATGTCTACGGCTATTTCACAATATGAAAATAGACAAGGCCTGCTAAATCAGACCGGATCTTGCTTAATTGCATTTTGATTACCAACGATTAAACACGGGAAATTATACCTAATGAGGGACTAATTACCTCCAGCAAACTAAGCCGTCGCCCCTCCCTCTACCATACCCCCCTGACCCTCCTTGCAAAAGGCTCGTATTGTTTGGAGAAGGAGCAGGGAAGGAGCACGAAGTAGAGCGAAGGAAGAACACAATCCATCTTGGTAACTCCCGAAGGTATGGATCTACATGGCCTGGCGAGGTCTTATGACAAATGTGAGAAGGAAATTGAAAATCACTCTGGCGTTGGTCGTAAAGAAGCAGCTCGAGACGTTACGTTCAGAAACTCTGCTTTACCATCCACTTAAAAATGGACTTAGAATAATGTGTTGACGCTTTTAAAGTGTTGGATAATGGTGTGGTTTATGGGATTTATATAAATATAAACCGCGTGTATTTCTGCCACGGAAGGAGGGAAGGGACACAGAGTTCGTTGGTTGGAATATAATGGAAAGTAATTTACTTGTGTCGGGATCAAGGATTTGTTGCTCCTGTGTTGGAAGTTGGGCTGTGTTGTGCTTCCGCTTGCTTGAGTGTGTGCTCCAGGAGGTTTATGTGTGCTTGTGGCTGTGTAAATAACCTACCGTGTGTGTCCGTGTGCGTTTTAAATTTGGTGCGTACACGTGAAACAGACAACTTCCTGAGAATTTATAAGAAAAGTTATTTACGCATATGTTACAATAATATTACAGTGGTATTATAGTTTTCTCAGTTAGTAATTGTCAAGGTTTATTACTTTTCCGATTATAGAACAAGAGAAGCCGTATCACCAAGCCTCTGGCCAGGGGGACGCCTAATCACCAGGAAGAAACTCCGCCACTTGATATAATCGCCTAATGAGCGTCGTAAAGCTCCGCGTTCTATAATCTGAGGCGGGTAATGCCAGTATCCTGTTTGGGATAAATGCCGACCGTCGCCACGTATACCCACTGCTTCTCTTGCTGGCAGAGTGGCTCTTGTTCCTTACCCTCTCTTCCTTAAGCCTGGGAGGTACTTTATGTGGTGTACGTGTGTGTGTTTTTTTCGTGTACGCTCCGGCTGCTTTTGGTGCTACTTGGTGCTACTGAACAGGTCGTAAAGTAGAAACGATATTCGGTACAAAGAATGTGTATGAATTGTTGGTTAGATGAGCGGGATGAGGGAGTCCAAGTGTTGGTCCCTGTCCCTTGTTTTGTAAAAGGGTGAATAGTTCAGAAGGTGATTAGTGGAGTGATTAGGGAACGTGAACATGCTACATCATACACAGGTAAATGAAACTTCAGGAAAAGAGTTGAAGTGCAGACGTAGAGTTATTATACCATTTTTTTCTTCTGTATTCTGGAACATGAAGAGTCTTTGGGTGATAGAAGAGTGTTAGAATGTATTACTTATACTTGAGAACTGATACCTTGCACTGACTCTTTAATTGGTCATGTTAAAGGTTGGTTTGAAGTTTATACTGAAAGCGTCTCCTTGACTCTCACCATCGCAGCCTCGAGGCGTTGTAATCTTCCAGTCCAGACAAGGATACTTCCGGCTCCTTTCAAAATTATGGTTGTCTCGAGACCTGTCTTAGCTTTTTGATGATTTTCGATTATAATAGTGACACTAAGGCTACAACATATACCCTAATGTGCAGAAATTACCTTCATACTCTCATCTCGTAATATCTGTTTTCCGCTCACATATTACAACATTCTTGGAGTGAGGTGAGCCGGTTTTGGACTCGAAAAAAAGTGAGTCTTATAAATGGCGATTGGCTTATCAAGGAGCCGCTGTATTCAAGCCACGCCGAGCCTGCCAACGTGCCCCATATGTGTCACTCGAGTAAGGCAGGCAATGACTGGTTTACGAGTCATGCAAAATATATGTATCAACCAATATGAATATGCATGACCGTATATATGTGTGTCTGAAGGCAGGTGTCCTGGAGCAACACTTCCAGGTGTCCACGAAAGTGACAGCGACTCATAACTCTGGCGGCTAAGATCGTGAGTCATCTGCGGGGAGTGAGGAGGCCCCGTGTCCTGCCCCGTGTAAACAGCTCCCCACGTCACACGCCTGAAACACGACACCCTGGAACGCTACTCTGCCATTCGTCACACAAACAGGTTATACTCAACGGCCGGGATCGTGCCGTCCATTATTTCCGCCGCTATGTATGCCACTTGTCACCTGTTTATCCGGCCGCCATGAACACACCATGGCCGGTCTGGGGGGAGGGGGGCGGCGTGTGTCCGGCCAAGATAACAGCCTGACCTTAACCGGGTATTACAGATAGATTTCCCTGACTAACTTGAAGACCTTAACCTCTGAGTTGTGATTTTCTTCATGTATAAAAAAAATTGCATATGTATAATGCATTCGGTCAAAGGTAAAATATGTGAACGCCATTTATATTGCATAGTGAACTTTGTAAAAACACATGCACTCTGTTCCGCCGATGATATACAACAGCAGCGGAAAAAAAGGGAAATTATTCCTAGATATAGACATAAATTTTGCACATCGACAACCCTCTCTTGCAAAAATATGGCCTCACTAATTCTCTCCCTTTCTCATTCTCTTTTTTCTCTCGCTTACTGTATCTTCTTGTTCACATTACTCAATCTCATGCTCACTCCTGCAAAGCCTCTTCCTCTTCCTCCTCTTCCTCCTCCTCCTCCCCGTTCCTCCTCCTCCTCCCCCTCCTCCTTCTCCTCCTTCTCCTCCTCCTCCTCCTCCTCCTCCTCCTCCTCCTCCTCCTCCTCCTCCTCCTCCTCCTCCTCCTGCTTCTCCTCCTCCTTACTCTTCTCGCCCTGTAACTGGTTCGGTTCTCCTATTCGAATTCATTGATCCCAGTCTTATCTCTATCACATATCGCACGAGGGGTCAACAGAGTCCATTATCCCGCGATGTATTAGCCATTCTCCTCACCACATCTTATCTCCATTTCTCCTGAATGGTTGGGGAAATTCAAACTCTCAATCTCCTCTTGATTTCTTAGTCTCTCTCTCTCTCTCTGTCTCTCTCTCTCTCTCTCTCTCTCTCTCTCTCTCTCTCTCTCTCTCTCTCTCTCTCTCTCTCTCTCTCTCTCGCTCTCGCTCTCGCTCTCGCTCTCGCTCTCTCTTTCTCTTTATTGATTTATCCTTCCATGTTATCAGTCCTACATTTCATAGAGTCCTTCATTACGTAGGGTAGAGTCGTGGATCCTCACCCCATTCGTCTTTGTCTCCTCACATTATTGTCAGGTCTTATTCAATTATCTCCTTGGCAGCGTCTTCCTTCATCTTATTCTCTGGTCCAGCGGTTCTTCTGCCACTCCCGCTTCCTCTCCGATCCCCATTTGTCCGCCCTAGCACATCATTCTTGAAGTTCTTCCATCCATCCTTCACCTTGAACTCTTGTCTCATCACTAAGATTTCCCGGCCATGCGAGACTCTTCTTCGTCTCCCTGAGGTGACGTGGACGGACGAAGAAACCGAGATGTGTGTGTTTAGTGGCACGAGTTCTTGACAGTATTGAAGTTTTATTTTAGTTTAAATGTATTAGTGAAAATATTCAAATTTTTTATAGTATTAATATTATCTTTTCTTACTACTACTGGTCCGTTCTCTTATACTTCTTGAACTTAGCATTCTGTTGTTTTTCGAATTGGCGACTCACAGTTTGAATGTTTACGGAAGGATAATTGTGTTTGTATGGAAGCAACAACAAAGAGACTTTTCTAAAATTTAACGAAGCTTCTCATCTCTCGCGCAGCTAAATATGGACGAATCCTTCATTAATTCACCCTCCACTTACTACAAACTTTAACGTGTCCTCCACCTTTCTGTGTTCCTGGGCGAGCCTAGTGCGACTATATGTACTGTACCTTCTGCCCAACGTACTTGTTTACACACCTCACCCCCTTGTACCCTGCAGCGGCACTCATAACTTGCCTGCTGCTTACCTTTCCCTGCTCACCTGTACATCGTTTTCTCATCCACATCCTCACTTTCTTGCCAACTCATATTTTGACTCCTACTTCTGTTATCGTTCAAGATTTGTTTGGTATCTTGCGTGCTACTTGTCCTCCTCCTTCTCTTCCTCCTTCTCTTCCTCCTCCTCCTGCTACTTGTTATCAATCATTCCTGTCTGGTTTCCCCTCCTCATGCCCCCCTCATGTTGGCATTCAGCACTACCTCCTCTTGGCATCATCACACCCTCCTCCCCCTCACACCTCCTGAGGATAAGACATGGCTGCCCATATGAAGATCCACTCTCAATCGTCTGCCCTCTGTCTTCACTTCGTCATGGTATTAATGATTTTGTAACTCATTTTTATATATGCATTATAAATTGTTTTCTTTGTTGTATTTATATGTATTCAATCTTTCTCATATATGTTTCTTTTTCTTGGTATATGTGTGTGTCTGTTTTTTTTTTATGTTCGTGTGTCATTTTATTTATTTATTTTTTTCTCCCCAACGATCTGTGAATTACCGTCTCTGATTTATTTTCTCGTGCAGCTTTATCAGATTTTTTTTTCCCTCGCTTTTTTTTATTGTCATTCTTTACTTTTTTTTCTCCCTCGTCTTGTCTTCTGCTTGAAATGACTCGCAGGGGAGTAATATTCCTCCTCCTTTCCCCTTTCTTCCTCCTTCCTCCCCTCGGCCTTGTCTTCTTGTAAACAACTTAGAGCAGTGAATCAGGTTGGCTTGTTTACCATAGTTTGTTTGCTCTCTCTCTCTCTCTCTCTCTCTCTCTCTCTCTCTCTCTCTCTCTCTCTCTCTCTCTCTCTCTCTCTCTCTCTCTCTCTCTCTCTCTCTCTCTCTCTCTCTCTCTCTCTCTCTCTCTCTCTCTCTTTTTCTCTCTCTCTCTTTCTCTCTTTGCTGCATTTCTCTCCTATTTTCTTTGGCTTTTCTCATTGCTATTTTCCTTCCCGGCGTGGTTCTAGCCAGCTCATATATCACCCGAGTTCCCCTTCACTCCCCTCACCCTCCCTTTCTCTCTCTCTCTCTCTCTCTCTCTCTCTCTCTCTCTCTCTCTCTCTCTCTCTCTCTCTCTCTCTCTCTCTCTCATCCCTTTATCTCCCTCCTCCCTCTCCTATTCCATCATTTCTCCTCCTCTCTCCATTCTCCCTTCTCTCTGCCACCCTTCGCTGACTCATATTCTCACTTTCTCTCTCTTTTTTTTTTTTTTCTCTCTCTCTCTCTCTCTCTCTCTCTCTCTCTCTCTCTCTCTCTCTCTCTCTCTCTCTCTCTCTCTCTCTCTCTCTCTCTCTCTCTCTCTCTCTCTCTCTCTCTCTCTCTCTCTCTCTCTCTCTCTCCTCGTCCTATTTAATTAATTAGAATGATACCGGCCATTAAACTAAGGATCGATTCTTCAATACACGAGAGAGACAGGAGAGAGAGAGAGAGAGAAGAGAGAGAGAGAGAGAGAGAGAGAGAGAGAGAGAGAGAGAGAGAGAGAGAGAGAGAGAGAAGAGAGAGAGAGAGAGAGAGAGAGAGAGAGAAGAGAGAAATAGAGGGAGAGAGAGCGCAGACCCTATAGGTGAAATATTAGTACGTAAGAGATATATGTAATTAATCTTATGTATGCTCCATGG
>JAXIVD010008767.1:12500-16806 GCA_036785275.1 Cancer borealis | reverse complement strand
CTCCTTTCCCTCCCTCCCTCCCTCCCTTCTCTCCCTCTCTCGCTCCCTCTTCCCTCTCTCCCGTCATTCTTTTCACCCCTCCTCTCCCTTCTCCCTTATCTTTTCTTTTCTTTTAATTTTTCGCTTTCCTATACTACCACGTTTTCTGATTTTTTCGTCTATGGAAGTACACTTTTTTTGTCTCTTTTCTGTATATAATTATGTCTAAAGTTGATTGATGTATAGTGGGAAAAAAAGATGTGTTTAATTCTGACATCTAATGCGGGTGTGTGTGTGTGTGTGTGTGTGTGTGTGTGTGTGTGTGTTTTATAGTGAAATATTTGAGTGAGTGAGTGAGTGAGTGAGTGAGTGAGTGAGTGTGTCATGGGTAAAGAGAGAAGGGAAGAGGAGAGGAGGAGAGGAGAGGGGTGCGTGAGGCTGAAGAGGAAGGGATAGAGTAAGGGGAAAGGCATGAACACATATAATTATAAAAAGGAAACGAGGGAGGAAGAGAAATAAACGAGGTAGAGAGAGAGAGAGAGGGAGGGAAGGAAGGAAGGAAGATGAGGTGAGAGAGAGAGAGAGAGAGAGAGAGAGAGAGAGAGAGAGAGAGAGAGAGAGAGAGAGAGAGAGAGAGAGAGAGAGAGAGAGAGAGAGAGAGAGAGAGAGAGAGAGAGAGAGAAGGGAAGGTAGGGAGATGAGGTGAAAGGAGGGAGGGAGGTGAGCGATGGATGAGATGCGTTAAAAGTTAATAGCTGAGCAGGTATTGGATGCATTTCATATCTCTCTTCTCCTCCCTCTCTTGCTGTCACTCCCTCCCTCCCTCCCTCCCTCCCTCCCTCCCTCCCTCCCTCCCTCCCTCCCTCCCTCCCTCCATCAATACTCCCCTGTGTCACCTTATGTAGTGTTCTTCCTCCTTTACCTCCTCCAGCACAACCCCTTCAGTGCATCTATGTGTTATGTTATGTTATATTATGTTATGCTATGATAGGTTGGGTTAAGTTAGGTTAGGTTAGGTGGGTTAGGTTAGGTTGGTTAGATTAGGCTAGATAGGGTTAGGTTGGTTAGATTAGGTTAAGTTAGGTTAGGTTAGGTTAGGCTGAGCTAGGTAAGGTAAGGTTAGGGCTAGGTGAGATTAAGGCTAATTGACTGTTAATTGGCTGTGAACTGCCAGACACAGACAGACAGAGAGACAAACACTCAGATTAAAGTGTTATGGTAAAAGTAGTTAATGTGTTTAGATTGAAAGCACATTAACAGCTTCGCCATTGTGCATCAAGAGGATTTTTGGGGATGCGAGCAACTAGGATGGGTGGGTGTGTGTGTGTGGGCGTGGTAGGGTGGGCGTGGGTGTAATGGTGGGGGTGTGATTGGGAAGAACCATGCCGCCCACCCCCGTCCAATCTGGTGTGTATGGCCTTGTAACAGAGAACAGAGTGGCTTAAGAGAACATTAGTAAAACAATTCGTAATATGAAAAGAAACAAGGATATGCAACGCTAACACTGTTTTTACCTCTCTGTAGCTACTCATCTTATTTGTAGTGTACACAGCAATACAATGATGTGTGTGTGTGTGTGTGTGTGTGTGTGTGTGTGTGTGTGTGTGTGTGTGGTGTGTGTGTGTGTGTGTGTGTGTGTGTGTGTTGACGCTGCTCCATTGTATAGGGTTTGCTTATGGAAAGGCACACAAAACGAGGCCTGCACTGTACTCAGACACGGGATGAAAAGGTGGTCAAGTGTCCATTTGACAGGACAGTGCATAGCTGATCACAGATAATCCATGTACCGGGGAGCAGGTTTGTCCCCGGCGTGTGGAGGTGGGTGGAGGTGTGTGGAGGCGTGTGGAGGCGTGTGGAGATGTGTGGAGGCGTGTGGAGGTGTGTGGAGGCGTGTGGAGGCGTGTGGAGGTGTGTGGAGGCGTGTGGAGGCGTGTGGAGGCGTGTGGAGGTGTGTGGAGGTGGGTGGAGGCGTGTGAAGGTGTGTGGAGGCGTGTGGAGGTGTGTGGAGGCGTGTGGAGGCGTGTGGAGGTGTGTGGAGGTGTGTGGAGGTGTGTGGAGGCGTGTGGAGGTGTGTGGAGGTGTGTGGAGGTGGGTGGAGGTGTGTGGAGGCGTGTGGAGGTGTGTGGAGGTGTGTGGAGGTGTGTGGAGGTGTGTGGAGGTGTGTGGAGGCGTGTGGAGGTGTGTGGAGGTGTGTGCAGGTGTGTGGAGGCGTGTGGAGGTGTGTGGAGGCGTGTGGAGGTGTGTGGAGGCGTGTGGAGGTGTGTGGAGGTGTGTGGAGGTGTGTGAAGGAGTGTGGAGGTGTGTGGAGGTGTGTGGAGGTGTGTGGAGGTGTGTGGAGGTGTGTGCAGGTGTGTGGAGGTGTGTGGAGGTGTGTGGAGGTGTGTGGAGGTGTGTGGAGGTGTGTGAAGGAGTGTGGAGGTGGGTGGAGGTGTGTGGAGGTGGGTGGAGGTGTGTGGAGGTGTGTGGAGGTGTGTGGAGGTGTGTGGAGGTGTGTGAAGGAGTGTGGAGGTGTGTGGAGGTATGTGCAGGTGTGTGGAGGCGTGTGGAGGTGTGTGAAGGAGTGTGGAGGTGTTTGGAGGTGTGTGCAGGTGTGTGGAGGCGTGTGGAGGTGGGTGGAGGTGTGTGGAGGTGTGTGGAGGTGTGTGGAGGTGTGTGAAGGAGTGTGGAGGTGTGTGGAGGTGTGTGGAGGTGTGTGGAGGTGTGTGGAGGCGTGTGGAGGTGGGTGGAGGTGTGTGGAGGCGTGTGGAGGCGTGTGGAGGTGTGTGGAGGCGTGTGGAGGTGTGTGGAGGTGTGTGGAGGTGTGTGGAGGTGTGTGGAGATGTGTGGAGGCGTGTGGAGGTGTGTGGAGGCGTGTGGAGGCGTGTGGAGGTGTGTGGAGGCGTGTGGAGGCGTGTGGAGGCGTGTGGAGGTGTGTGGAGGCGTGTGGAGGCGTGTGGAGGTGTGTGGAGGCGTGTGGAGGCGTGTGGAGGCGTGTGGAGGTGTGTGGAGGCGTGTGGAGGCGTGTGGAGGTGGGTGGAGGCGTGTGAAGGTGTGTGGAGGCGTGTGGAGGTGTGTGGAGGCGTGTGGAGGCGTGTGGAGGCGTGTGGAGGTGTGTGGAGGCGTGTGGAGGTGTGTGGAGGTGTGTGGAGGTGGGTGGAGGTGGGTGGAGGCGTGTGGAGGTGTGTGGAGGCGTGTGGAGGTGTGTGGAGGTGTGTGCAGGTGTGTGCAGGTGTGTGGAAGTGTGTGGAGGTGTGTGGAGGTGTGTGGAGGTGTGTGAAGGAGTGTGGAGGTGTGTGGAGGTGTGTGGAGGTGTGTGGAGGTGTGTGGAGGTGTGTGAAGGAGTGTGGAGGTGTGTGGAGGTGTGTGCAGGGGTGTGGAGGCGTGTGGAGGTGTGTGGAGGTGTGTGGAGGTGTGTGGAGGTGTGTGGAGGCGTGTGGAGGTGTGTGGAGGTGTGTGGAGGCGTGTGGAGGTGTGTGGAGGTGTGTGGAGGTGTGTGGAGGTGTGTGGAGGCGTGTGGAGGTGTGTGGAGGCGTGTGGAGGTGTGTGGAGGCGTGTGGAGGTGTGTGGAGGCGTGTGGAGGTGTGTGGAGGTGTGTGGAGGTGTGTGAAGGTGTGTGGAGGTGTGTGGAGGTGTGTGGAGGTGTGTGGAGGTGTGTGGAGGCGTGTGGAGGTGTGTGGAGGCGTGTGGAGGCGTGTGGAGGTGTGTGGAGGTGTGTGGAGGCGTGTGGAGGTGTGTGGAGGTGTGTGAAGGTGTGTGGAGACGTGTGGAGGTGTGTGGAGGTGTGTGGAGGTGTGTGAAGGTGTGTGGAGGTGGGTGGAGGTGTGTGGAGGTGTGTGGAGGTGTGTGAAGGTGTGTGGAGGTGTGTGGAGGTGTGTGGAGGCGTGTGGAGGCGTGTGGAGGTGTGTGGAGGCGTGTGGAGGCGTGTGGAGGTGTGTGGAGGTGGGTGGAGGTGGGTGGAGGTGTGTGAAGGTGTGTGGAGACGTGTGGAGGTGTGTGGAGGTGGGTGGAGGTGGGTGGAGGTGGGTGGAGGTGTGTGGAGGCGTGTGGAGGTGTGTGGAGGTGTGTGGAGGAGTGTGGAGGCGTGTGGTGGAGGGTGGAAGCGTGTGGTGGAGGGTGGGGGTGTGTGGAGGTGTGTGGAGGCGTGTGGAGGTGGGTGGAGGCGTGTGGAGGTGGGTGGAGGCGTGTGGTGGAGGGTGGAAGCGTGTGGTGGAGGGTGGAGGTGTGTGGAGGTGTGTTGAGGCGTGTGGAGGTGTGTGGAGGAGTGTGGAGGCGTGTGGTGGAGGGTGGAGGCGTGTGGAGGAGTGTGGAGGCGTGTGGTGGAGGGTGGAGGCGTGTGGTGGAGGGTGAA
>JAXIVD010008767.1:2500-7500 GCA_036785275.1 Cancer borealis | reverse complement strand
TAATAATAATGATGATGATACTGATAATAGTTAGCCCGCCCCTGCCGTGCAAGTGTAATGAGTGTACTCGAGTGACCTGTAATACAGCCGCCATTAATCTAGGTGGGTGTGTATGCATTTTAAAGTGAGTTGCTTCCCGTGTGTTTAATCATTCATCAAGCTACACTAACCCAACAACCTCCTGCCTCTCTCCCTGCTCACTCCCTCCCTCCCTCCCTCCCTGCCTCCCTCCCTCCCTCCCTCCCTCCCTCCCCTCCCTCCCTCCCTCCCTCCCTGCCTCCCTGCCTCCCTGCCTCCCTGCCTGATGGACTGCAGAATGCGTAACACATTCATTAATATAACACGACGCTAGGTTAGGTTATTCTGTAACTTTTTTTTCCTTTTTCCGTGTTTTTAATTTGTATTCTTGGATGAACCAGAACTATTTTCTTGCCATTATATCATCACTACTGCGCTACACACACACACACACACACACACACACACACACACACACACACACACACACACACACACACACGATATTAAATGTATGAAGTGGTATGCATGTGAGTGAGTATGTAATGGTTATTGTGAAGAGAGTGAAGGGGGGGAGGGGGGGGGCGGCGCACCCTCGAGTGATGAAATGTGTGCTGCACCCACCTTGGACAGCTCAGCAATTAGATAAATTTTGCATTCTCTCTCTCTCTCTCTCTCTCTCTCTCTCTCTCTTCTCTCTCTCTCTCTCTCTCTCTCTCTCTCTCTCTCTCTCTCTCTCTCTCTCTCTCTCTCTCTCTCTCTTATCAGTATGACCCTATAATTACCTGGCTCACGTGGACACTCCTCTAATGGAATGTGTCTTCCCCCCCCCCCCCCCCCTCCTTCCCTCCCTGCTATTAATCGGATATAGTAAGGCGCCACCTTCCTTCAGGCCAACACAGCACAGCGCCAATCTCGTGCCAATTCCCGTGGTGTCGAGGCGCGCGTACTGCCGCCAATCACCTTTATAAAGTACTAACAGATTGTACCACGAACATGTACTAACCTAGAAGTAAAGGTAATGTAATTTAGTGATTGATGTGTATTTCAGTTTGTAAATCTTCCTATTCTTGTTTTTGTTTGAGGGTAAAGATGGAAGTTAAGTCTTGTAAGAAATGTGTGTGTGTGTGTGTGGTGTGTGTGTGTGTGTGTGTGTGTGTGTGTGTGTGTGTGTGTGTGTGTGTGTGTGTGTGTGTGTGTCCACCCTTCCACTTTTCCTCAAACCAATCAAGTTCATCTTTTTTTTTTACTCTCTCTCTCTCTCTCTCTCTCTCTCTCCTCTCTCTCTCTCTCTCTCTCTCTCTCTCTCTCTCTCTCTCTCTCTCTCTCTCTCTTCTCTCTCTCTCTCTCTCTCTCTCTCTTTCTCTTTGGATGAGTGGCTTTCTTGGACGCTTGGAGGAGGAGGAGGAGGAGGAGGAGGAGGAGGAGGAGGAGGAGGAGGAGGAGACTACGATAATGGAGGGCAAATAAGAGCGACAAAACGTTCTCTTATTAGACGTCTTCCCCTTAACCTCATTACCTCCCTTCCCCCCATTACCCTCCCCCCATTACCCTTCCCCCCCATTACCCTCCCCCATTACCCTCCCCCCATTACCCTTCCCCCCCATTACCCTCCCCCATTACCCTTCCCCCCCATTACCCTCCCCCATTACCCTTCCCCCATTACCCTCCCCCATTACCCTTCCCCCATTACCCTCTCCCCCATTACCCTCCTCCATTACTCTCCCCCCATTACCCTTCCCCCATTACCCTTCCCCCATTACCCTCCCCCCATTACCCTTTCCCCCATTACCCTCCTCCCCATTACCCTCCTCCCCCATTACCCTCCCCCCATTACCCTCCCCCCATTACCCTCCCCCCATTACCCTCCCCCCATTACCCTCTCCCCCCATTACCCTCCCTCTCCCCCATTATCCCCTCCCATTACCCCTCCCCCATTACCCCTTCCCTTATTACCCCCTCCTGCAGAGAGAGAGAGAGAGAGAGAGAGAGAGAGAGAGAGAGAGAGAGAGAGAGAGAGAGAGAGAGAGAGAGAGAGAGAGAGTATTATAGTAGTACATGTGTAATGTTGATACGCGCGCAGCATAACTACTCCTCCTGTTGTTATCATTATTATTATTACGATGTAGTTGAAGGGACAGGATAGGATAGACGAGTGGCTTTACAGCACCATTTATCCTTTTGACTGTAATGAAAATGTAATCACCATCATCATCAACACACACACACACACACACACACACACACACACACACACACACACACACACACACACACACACTATACTTAGTTTTATACTCTATATGTAGACGCACAACGTTCAATGCTTAATAACAGTTCCTCGTTATAGTATTAGTTATAATTGGTTAGACATTTATACCAGTTAGAAGATGAGGGAGGAGTCTTTCTTGTTGTTGTTGTTGTTGTTCTGTCTTACCTGCCTGCCTGTCTGCCTATCTGTCTGCTTGCTTGTCTATCTACCTGCCTGCCTGCCTGCCTGCCTGCCTGCCTGCCTGTCTGTCTGCTTGCTTGCTTGCTTGCTTGCATGTCTGCTTGTCTGCCTGCTCTGCCCTCGTTCTGATGAATAACAATGAACTGTAGAATTAAGATGAGTATATGCCCCTAAAAGCAGGTTAAATCATAATATTCCAATAGTTTTCATTTTGGTTACATATCTATCGTTCCTACGTCCCCATATATCCCACTGTTCTTCACTAAATCCTTGACGTGGGCGGTGGGAATGGCGGCGTTTGTGTGTGTGTGTGTGTGTGTGTGTGTGTGTGTGTGTGTGTGTGTGTGTGTGTGTGTGTGTGTGTGTGTGTGTGTGTGTGTGTGTGTTCGTTCCTGTTTCAGCAATTTGTCACTTGCCGTCCCAGGCGAGTATATAGTGAGTGGTATAGTGACGCTCAGTATAGTGTATGCATTAGGATGTGACTCACCGATCCCTGAATGAATACTTGACCGACTGACTGACCGACTGAGTGACTGACTGACTGACTGACTGTCCGTGACCCAATATTGTCAGACTGTGCACCGAGGAAAGTTAATTCTGTCACCCTCATAAACATACTGTATTATAGGATGGGACTCCTTGACACCCACGAACACCATTCTATGTAGTCTTTTTGTGTATGGATGAAGGATAATTATCACTAAAATAGAAGTGTAACGTTAGGTAGGTTTGCATTGACTGTGTTTTTATTATTACTGAATCTCAACCACAATTTAGTTTCATAATGAGTAAGTACATTTTTCTTCTTGACGTGAATGAAAGCCACACACAACACTGGTCGGCTGTAGTGGTGGTGTGGACAATGCTACAGAGAGAAGCTTTGTTTAGAATTGTTTTGTTCCCTGTATCGGCATCTGTAGTATAGTTGTACGGCAAGGGAACAAAACATTACGTACTGAATCAAGCTCGCTGCAACGCTGTCCCCGAGGTAATGTTCGCAAGGTGTGTGTGTGTGTGTGTGTGTGTGTGTGTGTGTGTGTGTGTGTGTGTGTGTGTGTGTGTGTGTGTGTGTGTGTGTTTTGACAGTATTGTATTTTGTCGTCTTGTGTTCCGGTGTTCTGCTAAGGCACATGATATACTTTGACTCATGCTACAGGAGTCTGTCCATTCCTTGGTGTGCCCCCGCGAGGCTGCCAGCATGACCCGTTCCCCTCCTGGTTGGTACATAGCCCCCTCCCCCCTCCCCCCTCCCCACCTTGCAATGCAGCGGCGAGAGCTGAGTCAACACAATTGGCAACAAATTCACCTGAAAGTTATATCCAATAGTTGTTCGATACTGGAGTAGCAAGCAGGAGGGAACTTGTGACAAGTGTTGGCTATTAATGCTTTGGGGAAAAAAGATTTATGCATGTGTACAAACTACGAAGGATGATAAGTTAACAGTAAAATAATGAAGGATAAATTAACAGTGAAATAATAACCCTCGTTCTCAGTGGAATATTGTCGATAGGTTTGTTGACTTAAGTAACCATCTGGAAAATATTCAGTCAATAGTAGCACGAGAAACTGTAGCGCCGGGAGAGTTACTGCACCATCGTCCTAGCGGCGACCTGCTGCTGCTGCTGCTGCTGTTAAGAGTGTGTGGCGATACATTACATGAAGTCTGTCATTATAACAGTAATGTGATGTTTTTTCCACACCACTGATGAAGAACTATCATATTAGGCTGCTCGCACCTCTATCTGCTACACACACACACACACACACACACACACACACACACACACACACACACACACACACACACACACACACACACACACACACCATTACATTATCTGGTCTCGTCTTAACTAACACTTCACAGAGAATGAACGGAACTCAAACCACTTCTCTACTACTATCGCTGTACACATTCCCACAACATTTCGCTCATCCATCCTCGTCCCTTTACTCCTTCCCTGCACACATTTCAACTTCATTTATTTCTTCTTCATGGTAAAAAAAAACCAACAACCAGCAACCTCCACATTTATATTTCGTAGAATCCTCTCATGCATTATATTTTGCCGTGTGTGACGCTCCGCCCCGCCCTACCCCAACCAGCCCAGCCCCCATATCCCTCCCAGCCCCGCCCCCACACCCCGCCCCCCACACCCCGCCCCCACATCCCGCCCCCAAGCTATCCAATACATCCTTTATAATCATGCCGTTATTTTACATTCTTTTGATATCAATTTATGACAAAGCTCCACCTTGGCCATTCTTCTTCCCTCCCGCCCTCCTTCCCGCCTGCCTTCCCACCCTCCTTCCCGCCCTCCTAGGTAAGGCTTCCCATCCCATCCCAGTGTTGCATTCACTATCATATCCTTTCTCTTCACCGCCCGCCTGCCCGCCAGCCCTTGGTCTTATCTTCTAATTAGACATTCTTTTTACACTTCCCTTTCGCCTCAACTCCCTTTGCTTCCTTCCTTCCACCACTTCATTCTGCCGCTCATACTAATTTACGACCTCATGTTAATTTACTTCC
>JAXIVD010008766.1:15000-16806 GCA_036785275.1 Cancer borealis | reverse complement strand
TACAGGACGGACAACATATGGTGGACAGTCACACCCAACATCCATCTATTCCCCTCCCTTCCTCCTTTCCCTTCCTCTCACCCCTTTCTCTTCTCCCCTCTTCGTATTCCTCCTCCTCCTCCTCCTCCTCTTTCTCTCTTCTTCCTCCTTTTTCTCCTCCTCCTCCTGAATTCCCTTGTTTGTTCTCATTTTGTTTATATTGGAAAATTATAATAAGTTCATCTTTTGGGATTAATTAAGTTTGTTTACAAGGTCATTTTTCCTTGTTTTCTGTGTGTGTGTGGTGTGTGTGTGTGGTGGGGGTGTGGTGGGGGGTGTGTGTGTGTGTGTGGGGTGGGTGCGTGTGTGCGTGTGTGTGTGTATTTTTATCAAGCGGCAGTTGTGTACATTTTTTTTTTTTTTACTCATTAGAACATTTTAATGATAACAATTTCATGCTGGAATTATGTATATTAAAAGAGATAAGAACAACCTTTCTCTCTCTCTACTCACGCTCTCACGTCGGGTCTATCTCGTCTCTCCTCTCATCCTCTCTCCCTCTCTCTCTCTCTCCTCCTCCTCTCTCTCTCTCTCTCTCTATCTCTCTCTCCTCTCCTCTCTCTCTCCTCCTCTCTCTCGTCTCCTCTCTCTCTCTCTCTCTCTCTCATTCAATCATAAATAACCCCGTATAAAAGAATGAAAGCAACACTCACCCCATCATCGTCATCATCAGCTGCATCATCATCGTCATCAGCAGCAGCACCCTCATGACCCAGCCTGGCGCCATCTTGCCCTCGGTACTGTCTGTCCTCGCCACGTTAATTAACCTGGGCAAGTGGTGCTCTTTAACCATCCTTGACGCGGGACTGTTGGCTGGCTAGTGACGCATTTAATTCTTTTCTTTCCTTCTTTCCTGCTTTTTTCTCTATCTCTCTTTCTCTAGTGTGCTGTTTTGTTTTATTTTCTTTCTCTATGTATTGCTAGTTGTCTTATTTTTCTTCTGTCTTTATGTATTGTTCTCTGTTTTGTTTTGTTTTTCTTTCTTCTTTGTGTGTTGTTATTTGTCTTTATTTTTTCTTGTATTTTAATGTTTGAGGTTTTCTATTACTCTTTTCTGTTTTTCTTTTCTTGTTCTTTCTCTTTTCTTAATTCTTCTTTTCTTATTTCTCTTTTCCTCAGTTCGTCAATGTGATTTTTTTTAAGAGTGTTCCAAAATAACGTCTTCTTTTATTTATTATTTTTCTGTTCGTTTTTTCCACTGTGTAATGGAAGTTAGGATTATAATGTTATCTGATTAGAAAAATAATATAAGCAAGTTTTTTATTTTTATTTTTACTGTCCTAATTTTTTTATATCAAGAAGGGAAATTATAGAAAAAAAAATCGATACACACACCTTAAAAAATAAATAAAATAATACATCTACTGCATTCAATGTATTAACTTGAATATCGTGACCAATGAATGCTAGATTGATAAAGCTAAGTTTTTTTTTCATATAATTGGAATACTTTTGATGGCAATTATTTAATTTCATAATCATTTTTATTTTCATTTGAAGAGAAAAAAAAGAAGAAAAAATGGAATATCGTTCCTATCTTTCCTTGTATAACGTTATCATTATATTTTTTCTTCTGGTTATTGAAGGACAAATGATCACTTTACTTTAACTAATTTCGTTAACAAATCTATTCTTTATCGTTAATCTTTTCGTAACTGATCGGTTCTATGACTATTAAATACATAAAATAACAAAAGAAAAAAAGAAAAATTATGCAGATACCACTAAACATATCTTATCATTTTCCATCAGTACCAAATATTCTTT
>JAXIVD010008766.1:2500-10000 GCA_036785275.1 Cancer borealis | reverse complement strand
AAAATCAAGAATTAAAGTAATAATAAAAATAAATTCAAAAGCTGAGAAAATTAATCAAAACGAAACGAAAAAAAGAATAAAAAGTTTGCACACAGAACTTTGACCCAAAAATACCGTATCGTAACTTAATTATTCATCTTGACCGAGATTACCTGTGCTTACTTACCTTTATAGACCATTAAATTAGATTATCTTGCCTTACCTTGCCTTACCTTGCCTTACCTTACCTTACCTTACCTTACCTTGCCTTACTTTACCTTACCTTGCCTTACCTTACCTTACCTTACCTTACCTTACCTTACCTTACCTTACCTTACCTTACCTTACCTCACCTCACCTCACCTCACCTCACCTCACCTTACCTTACCTTACCTTACAGCTCAATTAAACAACCAGCAATACAAATAAACCTTTTTTTTTATTATTATCATTATTACTATTACGTCTTTTATTGCTTTTACACGGTTTTCAATTTACGTCATAAAAAAATATATAAAAAAAAAAAAAGTGAATGGGTTCCCACGCTTGGGTTCGCTGCATACCTGAACACAAATCACATGCTTACCTGAGTACCTGTTCATTACCTGCCTTGATGGAAATAATCGACCCGGTGTTCCTTGCTTATAACTTGACTTACAGATGAATATAAAAAGGTTTTCAGTCGAGTAATTTCAGATTTTTTTTTTTTTTTTTTTTTTGCTTTCTTTCGTTCTCTTTTCTATTTCTTTTTTTTTTTTTTTTTGGCTTAGGGTAGTCATGTGTGTCAGTGTTTGTTTGTTCGTGTGTGTGTGTGTGTGTGTATGTTTGATCACCTGCAATCAAGAAAATACAGGTGAAATTTGATAAAGATTGGAAGAGAGAGAGAGAGAGAGAGAGAGAGAGAGAGAGAGAGAGAGAGAGAGAGAGAGAGAGAGAGAGAGAGAGAGAATTGCTTTATCTCCTTTCAAGTCTGTTTCTTGAGGCAAAATAAAAATGGCTGAAATAATAGAGAAATTTGAGATATAAAAGTGTTGTAAATAGAAAATCCCTTAGGTGCATTTTCACTTTTATTTCTAACGAGGAAGATGAAGAGCAGGAAGAGGAGACAGCAGAGGAGGAGGAGGAGGAGGAGGAGGAGGAAGAGGAGGAGGTATACGACAGCTGTTAATGGAAAGTTGAGGTGAGGAGGAGGGAGGGAGGGTGGAGGAAAGAGGAAAGAAGGTGGAGGGGGAGGGAGTGAACTGGTGGAATGAGTGTGTGGATGAATGGGTGAGTGAGGAGGTGGAGGGGGAAGGTGTGGGTGGTTGTGGTATTATGGGTGGAGGTAGGGGGAGGGATGGTTGTTTGATGTGTTGGGGAGATATGGGGAGAGAGAGGGAAAGGGGGGAGGGTCTGTAGAGGGAATATTGGGAGAGGAGAGAGAGAGGGGAAGGGCTGGAGTGTGTTTAGCTCGTATAATAATAATAATAATAATAATAATAATAATAATAATAATAATAATAATAATAATAGTAATAATAATAAAGTTTTTTCATATCTTTTTAATGTTAAAGTCTATTAACAAATTCGAAATGTTAAAAAGTCGAAGCATTAAATATTTCCTTGAGTCATCCAAGTGTTAGGTTTTCTCTTCTCTCTCAATAGAAAACGGTGATCAACAAACACAGTAACCAACCACATCCTTCATAACGGTACACAAACCTCCTCCTCCTCCTCCTCCTCCTCCTCCTCCTCCTCCTCCTCCTCCTCCTTCTTCTTCTCCTCCTTCTCCTCCGACTCCACCCAAACATTTTTTTTCAGTCTCATACAAATAAAATGAATAATGACACATAACTTAAACCATTAATTACATGACGACAATCCATTCATCAACATGACTTTCATTGTTAACTTTCAAACGTTCGATCAAATTCTCACCAAATAAAATGAATGCAGTTCCCGACACGATGAATAATAATGTGACGGTGGTAATGATGAAGAAATGTCTCACCTAACCTAACTATAACCTAACTATAACCGAGACAGTAAGTTAGTCGCGTCAATATTTACTAACATCGATCCATCCATCTACGTGACAAAGTATCGCGACGGGGAATGAAAAAAGAATGTTACGTCCATTTAAGAAAGTGTATAGTGTAATATTGCTTCTCAGTAAATCATTCGTTCAAACAGAATATAAGTCATGTTTAGAATAAGGTTAGCGCGACACCTAATTTTGATAAACGAAGAAGTAAGAAATAAACTTATAATTATCATTTAGTAAGTTTAGTTTCAGTTATTATCAAGTTTGAAAGTATATTTATTTTTTATAGTATTGTTTTTCTTCCTTCACACACACACACACACACACACACACACACACACACACACACACACACACACACACACACACACACACACACACACACTCCATGCATGTATAAAGGCAATATTTCCACGTAAACTCTCTTTATTAACTCCCTAAAAACACTTAATTGACACGTAATACACATATTTCAATACCATTTCTTACCCAACATTTCTTTTTCATAAGCTCATAAATATTGACGAACTCTTTGTATTGCTTGTGGAAATCTCATGTTTTGGATACGGTAACATCAAGTATTAACCATTACAATACACACACACCACTAGTTCATGTATTGGAGAGAGCTTCACCACCACCACCACCACCACCACCACCACCACCACCACCACCATCCAGTATACTAGTAGATCACCTGTCCCTCTTACTTGCCTCACCTCACCTCTCCTAAATATCCTCTTCCATCTCCTCATCCTTCTATATACATCCTTTTCTCCCTCCTCCTATCATCCCATCCCTTCCTTCCCATACTTATCCTCCTCTTCCTTTTATTAATCAATAATAGCTATCCAATAAAAAACAAGGAAGATAATAGTAGTAACCGGCACAATACAATATCTCATAACTTTTAGTGCACCATCAGCAGTCAGACAAGAAGACACAGCGCGATGTGTCCTTTGGCTAAGATTAACCTTCTTCTTCTTATTACTGTTCCCAATCACCTCCACAATCCTCACTGCCGCTGCTGAGGGTGGAATCTGTATCACTTTTCCTCCCCAGCTAGACTCCTCCGGCAGGTGTTCAACTAAGACGTGAACCAAGATGATGCTAAGTAGGGTACAGATGCAGAAGAAGAACCAGATGTCTATAAGCTTGATGTAGGCAGTGACGGGGAGGGTGGAAGAGGCTTGGCTGAAGAGTGTGTACAGGACGAGTTTAGTGGTGAGACTGACGATTAGACGAGCCTGTAGGAAGGAGAGATAGAGGTAAAAGGATGGTTTTAGGTTATAAGAATAGGAGATAAGAAAGAGATAAGAAGATTAGAGGGAATGGACCGAGAGAAAAGATGAAAGGAAGGTAAAGAGGGAAAGAATGTCGAGAGAGATACAGAGAAAGGAAGATAAGGATAAGATGGAAGGTTGGATGGAAGGAATGTAGAGAGAGATAGAGAGAGAAGGGAAGATAAGAAAGCTGGAAGGAAGGGATGAAGAGAGAGAAAGGCAGAGAGAAAGATAAGGATGATAAGAAAAATTGAGTGAGGGAGAGAGTGGGTGTGAGAATGTGGGATAGAAAGAAAAAGGTGTTGTATTGGTGGAGACGAAATCGAAAGAGAGAAGGAACTCAAATTCAGAGAGGAAAGTTGAGAAAAAGTGTTGGAAAAAGTTTAATAGGATGTGATGTATAGAGGAGAGGATGAGAGGGGAGGAAAAGGGGAGGAAAGTGGGTGTGAGAGAGGAAACAGGAAGGAGATTGGGGGAGAAAAGGAGGGCAGAGAGAGAGAGAAAAACATCAGTTTAATCTTCGAAACTCAAAGGAAACTTGTTATAAAAATGAATGGAGCTTCGAGGATTACAAGAACAAGAGTACGAAAAATAAAAAGGAGGAGGAGGAGGAAGAGGAGGAGGAGGAGGAGGAGGAGGAGGAGGAGGAGGAGGAGGAGGAGGAGAAGAAGAAAAAGCAAGTCAGGGAGAAAGAGAGAACGTTGGCAAAAATAAGCAAGATAACTTTTTTCAAGCATGAGCCTTGAGCAAAAAATGTAAAAAGAAAAATAATAATAATAATATAAAAAAAAAGCCAGCTGGTCACTTTCACATATGCATGAAAATAAAAAAAAATAAAAGAATATATATAAAACAAAAATCTCCTTTGTCGGGCAACTTTGTTTTCCTTCATAAAGTTATATAAAAAAAAAATCTTCGTTTCCCCTTCAAAAAAAATGAAAAGAAAAAGTGTTGAGAGGTTCTGAATAACACAAAAAATATATATATATATATAACTTAAACACGCTGGACAAGGACAAAACATTAACTTCACCTGACCTTTAATCAACCCTTACCTTACCCCACCAAACCCATAATTAACCTGTATTAAACCTACATACCTTTACTTAACCCTTACCTTACCTCACCTAACCCTGAACTAACCCAACACTAATCTTTAAAAGCAATACACACCATCACCCTTCACCTTTACTCCTTAATTAACCTGAGACTCACCTGCAGTAGTTTCCTGGGTATGTAGAGAGTAACGTAACCAACTGACACCAGCATAAGGGAAGGGATGAAGAGTTTGATCACCAGAACACGCGGCCGACGCTCAAGGGTGAAGAAAATCTGCCTGACGAAGGGGAGGCATTAGAGGCTGTACCTAACCTAACCGAACCTAACCTAACTTAACGTAACCTAGCTTTACCTAACATAACCGTTTTTTTGTGTGTTAAACTTATATGTAGAAATAAATATATAGCAAATGAGATCAAAAAAATATTGTGTACGGATAACAAAAATATGAAAACTTGTATATAGCAAAAAAACTTATACCAAACGAAAGCCAAAAAAATGTAAAAGATAAGAAAGATAAAATGAGAAAAACACGAAAAAAACAAGTTACTCACCACAAGCGACGTTCCCTGCGGCTCCTCAACACTCCTGACGGTGAAATTATGTAGTCTGTGCGAGGGTAGGATGGCTGCCCCGAGATACAGCACAGTGGCGTCATCCTCCTCCACCACCAACTGATTACCTAGGTCACGCCCGAACCTCATCTTGACGGAGCATTGCTGGGTGTCGAACGGGTACTGGTAGAGGTGGAAAGTACAATCAAAAGTCCCACTGATATGCTGAGACTCGACCAGGACACCAGACCAACCCTCGTACACAGTGTCTGGAAGGAAGGATGGAAGGGCGCGTTGGGAAGATAAGGAAAGGACATGCAGTTTAGAAATGATTAAAAGAATGAGGATTGAGAGAAGATTAGGAGGAGGAATGGAAGGACGCGTTGGGAAGATAAGGAAAGGGGATAGAGTTTTGAAATAGGAGAAGAAAAAAGCTTAAAAGAATGAGGATCAAAAGGAGGAATGGAATAACGCGTTGGGAAGATAAGGAAAGAAAATAGGGTGTTGAATAGGAAAGAGATAGGGTTGAAATAAGAATAATTGAGGGATAAGGAAGATTTAGAAGGAAAAATGGGGGAGGGTTGGGAAGATAAAGAAAAGGAAATAAGGTTTTGAAATAGGAAAAAAAAAATGGTAAAAAAAAAATAGTTGAGTTTGAATAGGGGAGAAAGATGGTTTGAAGAAAAAAAAGTGGAGATGGAGATAGAAGGAGAAAGAGTAAGTGTTATAGGCTTTAAGATGAAGTAGCAGTGAGGGAAAGTTTGTGAGGGGAAAGGGAAATGCTGAGGGTAAGGAACATGACAAGGAGGAGGAGGAGGAGGAAGAGGAGGAGGAGGAAGAGGAGGAGGAGGAGGAGGAAGAGGGCGTAGGTTAATATATCTTTCCTTGAGATGTAAGGGAGAGATAGAGGAAAAGGAAGATTATGTAAGGGCGAAGGCGTGTGTGTGTGTGTGTGTGTGTGTGTGTGTGTGTGTGTGTGTGTGTGTGTGTGTGGGAGGCAAGAGTGAGGGGAAAGAATGGTAATGTAATGTGGGGACGATGTCGGGTTGTGTGTGGATGAAGGGAAGGGAAGGGAAGGGAACAGAAGGGAAGGGAACGGAAGGGAAGGGAAGGGGAGGGAAGGGAAGGGGAGGGAAGGGAAGGGAAGGGAAGTGGCGTCTCTAGAGATATATGATGTCAGAGGAGGAGGTGGAGGTGGCGATGTGGAGAGATAAGGCAGGTGTGCTGAGATATGAGGCTGATATATGGAAGAGGTGGAGGAAAGGGGAGGGGTGGAGGGAAGGGGTGGAAGGGATGGGGTGTCTTTTAAAGGGAGAAGGGCAGTGTGAGAGCTGTGACGGAATGAAGGGAATGAAGGGAAAGTTGTAGGATTTGAGTGGTTGTGTTTCAGAAGATGGGAGAGTGATGGTGGTGGTGGTGGTGGTGGTGGTGGTGGTGGTGATGGTGGTAGTGGTGGTGGTGGTGGTGGTGGTGGTGGTGGTGGTGGTGGTGGTGGTTTGTATGCCATAAAAACTACGACTATTGTCACCACGACCACCACCACCACCACCACCACCACCACCACCACGACCACCACCACCACCACCACCGCCACCCACATCCTCCTCTCAGCCCTCACAATATACAACTTTGTCTGATGTTTCAAATCTTTTCAAACAAGTTTATTCTTTTGTCTTGGTGAATGCGTCAGGTTGAGTAGGGAAGGCGAGAACGATTTTCTGTCTGGACTTGAAATGCAGTGAAAGTCGAGGGTAATGTTGCGAGAGGAGGGAGGGAGGGAGGGAGGGAGGGAGGGAGGGAGGAAGGGAGGGCGGGAGGGAGGAAGGGAGGGAGGGAGGGGGGAGGGAGGGAGGGAGGGAAGGAAGGATGAATGAGTCTGAAGAAAGAAACTTGAGATGGAGATGATATTGAAAAACAAAAAGTTTCACGGTTCGAGGAGGAAATCAGGATTTAATACCAAAATATATTGTTGTGAACAAGCAATGTGTTTTATTGTTTATTGTACCGTGTGTGTGCGTATTTGAGTGCTTGCGTGAACGTTTCCTGGTAACCATCTGGACCCTTGGCTGGTAGGGCGTGCCGGGCCTCACCTCCGCCCACCTGGTTGAAACCCCTTGGTGTGGAGGGGCCCGTCTTGGCCACCGTCAGGCTCCGCTCCAACACCCGCACGTTGCCGTCCAGCACGTTGGTGAACTTGATGGTCGGCCGCCACAGTCTGGCGTGCTCGGCGGTGCTCGCCTTGTTGTCGTCAGGGTCGCGGCGAAGGTTGTTGAAGGCGAGGCGGCCGTCGCGCCACGAGGTGTCCAACACAAACTCCACCGTGATGGCGTACTTGGTGTCCTCGATGCTCAGGAAGCGAAGGAAGCTGACGGAGGTGTTGATGTGTTGCGGCGACCCGGCCACGCGCGGCTCCGGCGGGATTTGTAGTCTGTATCCGGACGGGAAGGCGATGAGGGCACATCCGTCCTCGTCAGATAGGTCTGGGCACTGGTAGCGGCCGTCACACCGCGCCGTCTCCTTCACACAGTTGCCGTCCGAACACGCAATCTCCGAGGCGTTACACACGGTGAGGCTGAGTTCTATCTCCTCGTTCTTCCGGAAG
>JAXIVD010008765.1:7500-15000 GCA_036785275.1 Cancer borealis | reverse complement strand
TCTCTCTCTCTCTCTCTCTCTCTCTCTCTCTCTCTCTCTCTCTCTCTCTCTCTCTCTCTCTCTCCTCTCTCTCTCTCTCTCTCTCTCTCTCTCTCTCTCTCTCTCTCTCATCCATGGTTCATCTCTCCTGGTGTGAGGAGAAGCGTTCATCGACTCAATCCCCTTCTTCCCCTCCCCCATCACTTCCCCTCTCCTTCCCTTCCCCTCCCCTCCCCTCCCCTCCCCTTCCCTTCCCTTGTCATCCCCCTCTCCATCTCTTCTCTCGTCCTTTGCTCCCCGGTTCAGCGTCCTCAGGTAGAAGGAGGAGAAGGAGGAAGAGGAGGAGGAGGAGGAGGAGGCTCGCTGTCTCTGCCTAGGCATGCAAAACGTCCCCGAGGCGGATGTGAGTCAAGCGGGAAAGGCAAGGCGATCCGAAACGCCCTGCTGCCTCTCAACTCCACGACCCGAAGCTTCGTTCTGGAGGTTTGAACCGGGCTGGACGCATAGTCGAGGTTTCGGTCCTGATCTCTCGACTCAGCTGTGCGTGGTGGTGGTGGTGTATGGCGCAGGTGAATGACATGCTTTACGGTGGTGATCGTGGTAATGCTAGATGGTGGTGATTTGAAGGTATTAATGGGGGCGTAAGGTAATTATAGACGAGTATTTTTGGGGGAGTTTGCATTATATGACTAACGGCTGCAGTCTGTGTGGTGGAATTTTTATATTTTCCTTATTATATGCTTCTCCTTACCCCCTCGTCTCCTTTTCATCCTCTTCCTGCTCTTCTTCCATCTCCCTCAGCACATTCTTGAATATGGTTATACTGTATTATTATTATTCTTACATCTTCCTTCCTTCCTTCCTAGTGTTGGGAATCGTTGCGTGTCTTGCTGCTACGGCCTCGTGTTTCGTGTGCTGGAAGCGAAGGTGAGGAATTTTATGTTTCTGTGAGTGTATGAACTTGATCAATGGTTTTATACACTCCATTTGGGGGGAGGGAGAGGGGGGCAGGGAGTGAGAGTCCCATCATCCCCCTCCAGGTACTCCCATCACTCAGCCCCATCACTTAGCCCCATCACTTAGCCCTATGTGAACGCCTTGTTATTGTGTCTCTGTCTGTCTGTTTTTTTCATTCCGTGTTATGAGAATGGTTGTTAAATCTTTCGTCTCTATGCTATGTATGTATGTATGTCCGTCTGTCTGTCTTAGATGAGGGAGTTTCACCAGTCATGCCACTCTGCCTTCCTTCGATTCTCTCTCTCTCTCTCTCTCTCTCTCTCTCTCTCTCTCTCTCTCTCTCTCTCTCTCTCTCTCTCTCTCTCTCTCTCTCTCTCTCTTTCTCTCTCTTCCTACCACACATGGCTTCCGCTCGTCCCATCCGATCTCTTTTTTCCTTTTATTCTTTTTTTTTCCTCCTGCCAGTCACTTTCCATCTCCTTTATCATTTTCCTTCTATTATTCGTCCTCCCTCCTTTTCTTCATCAACCTTTCTGTCTATCATCTCTTCCTTTCCTTCCGTCATTTATATCCTTTTCTTCCATTCTCCTTTCGTTTACTTGACTTTATTTTCCTTGCTCTTCGTTTATCATCTTTTTCCTCGTGTCATCTCTTCTTACGACATCTTTCTATTTTTTTCATTTTTTTTTCAACCTCTGCTTCCTCTTCCTCCATTGATTATCTAACGGATTGGTTCTTCCTCTTATCATTCTCCATCTTATCTCCATTATTTCATCTATCTATTTTCTTTATCTTGTTTTCCTTCTGCCCTCTTTCATTTTCTTTTTATTCTCTTGTTCTTCTGTTTGCTTCCCCTCTTTTCTCTCCCTCTCTCTCTCCATCTCCTATGCCACCATCTTTCTCCCTTTCCTCCCTCCCCTTGTGCCCTCGCCTTCCGGTTTCCATTGCTTTTCCTTCCGTTTCATTTCTCTTCTTTCCTGTCTTCCTCTCCTCCTATCTACGCTGACATCCCTCCCTCCCTCTTCTTTTATTTTTCATTCATGTCCCTCTTATTTCATCCTTCATTTTTTCCTTCTTCCATTGTCGTTTCTCTTACTCCCTCATTTGTTTCTTCCCTTTATTCCTCCTCTTCGTCCTTTATCTACCTTCCTTCATTCGTTTTCCCTTGGTTATGATTCCCATTTTATCCTTATTTTAATTTATTTGCCATCCATGCACTTATTTATTCCGTCACTCCCTTCTTCCCTTGCCTTCTCATTTCTTCACTACTACCTTTCCTCCTCCTTCCTTCTCTCTCTCTCTCTCTCTCTCTCTCTCTCTCTCTCTCTCTCTCTCTCTCTCTCTCTCTCTCTCTCTCTCTCTCTCTCTCTCTCTCTCTCTCTCTCTCTCTCATGGTAACACTCGCTGTTTTAATGCCACGCCGTTGTTCTGTCTCCTCCCCTTTCTTGGAGGTCTCACCCATTCTTTAAAAGCCATTTGTTAGTCTTAGAGTGTCGTCACCTTCCTGCCGAGAAAGTCACCTCCTCCATTCCTCTCCCTCCTTACATACCACGGTTGCTCGCCCCCTTTTTGCCTATACATGTTGGTGTATGTATGTGTTTATTTATTTTTTTCTCTATCTATGTATTAAAGGACATCCCTGGCTTATCACCTTTCCTCTTCTTACCTTGCCATTTTCCACTTTTTTACTTCTCCTCCTCCTCCTCCTCCTCCTCCTCCTCCTCCTCCTCCTCCTCCTCCTCCTCCTCCTCCTCTCCTCCTCCTTCTCCTCCTCCTCCTCCTTCTTCATCGTGCTCTCCTTATCCTTGTTTGACATCCACTTTTCTTCTTGCAACGCACAATGCTTTTTCATTTTTTTCTCAGGGTTGTAAGTCCTTGTAGATTAATTTACTTAATGGACAATGAACTGTATGAATCTTAATCGTAATTTTTGTTCTTTATGAAGCTGGTTTTTGTAGATGTATAATTAGTTTCCTTCTGTGGAGTCATAATATATTTTTGTCTTAAATATAATAGTATGTCAGTTGCCACTTTTAATTGAGGAGAAGAAAAAAAATCGTCCATCAAGTTTTTGGGGTCATAAAAATCTAGTTGACTGGTGTTCAAAAAAGTGAAGGAAAATGGAAATGCTGTACACTTGGAACAAACAAATGAACTGCTGGATAGAAATGTTACTGTCAACGTCACTGAAGGAAATAAGAGATTAATGATGCGTCTGTCATTTCTTTGTGGGTGGGGACGATTTCACGCACATGTACGTACGTGTGTGTGTTTGTATATGTGTGTGTTATCATTGTTCAGTGTTCGTTACTATATTAGATGATACAGTTGCCTCCAAATGTCCTAATTGAAGGAGGAGGAGGAGGAGGAGGAGTACAAAGGAGTACAAAGGAAGAACAGACAGCAACAGTCCTCCTGGACCTAACGAGGCTGTCTGTTTAGCTACACTACTACTGCTATAATATCTACGTGATAGAGACAAAAGGACAGCAAAGTGGAAGGCTCCTCCCCACCCACCCCTCCCTCCAGCCGAAGCTGGCCGGAAGAGGAAGTGATACCATGTAGCATGAAAAAACTAACATGGAATTTGTATAGGAAAGAAAAAAAAAAACAAGGAGTAATCTATGCTATAAAAAAAAAAAAAAAAAAAAAAAAAATTTACGCAGTAGTGAAATATTCGACTTGGTGAACAGATGCTAAGTGCTTATCGAGTATTTTCTTAAATGATTCAATTGTAGTACTGTTGACAATTTGTGCTGGGAGAGAATTCCAAACATTTACGATTCTATTGAAGAAAAAGTGCTTCGCTTCATTTGATCTAAAGCGCTTACCAATGATCTTGAAGCCATTGTTACGGGTGGAGTTTGTGAGATCGGTAGTTACATAATCGTTTATGTTAATATTATCAAAACCATGGAAAATTTTAAATACCTCAATTAGATCCCCTCGTAGCCTACGTTTAGATAAACTGAATAAGTTCAGCTCCTTTAGACGTTCTTCGTAAGACTTGTTTCGCAGTCTTGGGATCATTTTAGTAATTCTTCTTTGTATTCTCTCCAGCTTATTAATATCTTTTTTTATAGTATGGTGACCAAAATTGAATGCAATATTCTAGATGAAGACGTACGAGTGCATTATATAATGTAAGGATAACTTTTTCAGATTTATAATCAAAAGTTCTACCGATGAAACCGACCAGTTTGTTAGCTTTTTTTACAACGTCTGAACAATGTTTATCTGGTTTGAGGTCGTTACTAATAGTTATCCCTAAGTCTTTTTCATGGTTAACCTTGGAAAGTTCAGAGTCATTCATTGTATATTTATTGAATTGATTATTGCTACCGATATGCAAAACTTTACATTTATCAACATTAAATTTCATTTGCCATTTCTTTGACCAATTGACTAACATGTTGAGGTTTGATTGAAATTGTAGTTTATCGGCGGTTGTAGTTACTTTACTCGTGATTTTCGTATCGTCGGCAAATTTTGATATTTTACAAGTGAGGCCTTCATCAATATCATTTACGTAAATTAGAAAAAGAATGGGACCAAGTACTGAGCCCTGTGGCACCCCGCTTTTAACGTCTCGCCAGTTAGATGATTTACCGTTTATGACAACGCGTTGCCTTCTTTCGGAAAGCCAGTCTTCAACCCATTTAAGAATATTTCCAGATATGCCGTGTGATTCTAATTTTTTTAATAACCGTTTGTGGGGAACTTTGTCAAACGCTTTTTGAAAGTCGAGATAAATTATATCGACCGCTTTTGTCTCGTCATAAATGTTGAATACATCGTTGTAAAAGTCAAGGAGATTCGTTAAGCAAGATCGTTTGTTTCGGAAACCATGTTGAGAATTATTAATCATGCTATTTTCTTCAAGAAAAGTCACTAGTTTATCGCGTATTATAGTTTCCATTAATTTACCAACTACGGATGTGAGGCTGATTGGTCTGTACTTAATCGGTAGTGTTTTATCTCCTTTCTTTTGTATAGGGGTAACATTTGCTAATTTCTAAATGTCGGGAACTTTTTCAAAATTTAAAGATTTATTAAATAGTATTGCAAGAGGTTTGCTGATTTGAAATGTTGCCTCTTTTAAGACTCTTGGTGCAATACAATCAGGACCAGGAGTTTTATTTACTTTAATTTTATCAAGTGCCTTAGTTATTATATCCTCAGTAAAGTGACAATCGCTTAAAGGAATTAAGTTAGGTTTAGCTGGGGTTACTTCCTGGATTTCATCGGTGTCTTCAACAGTAAAAAACGGATGCAAAATAATCATTTAGTACTTCGGCCATTTCTGATTCTGTATTTATTTCCTTACCGTTTTCTAGGTGGAGTGGGCCAATATTAGTTGTGATAACTTTTTTATTACGTACGTAGGTGTAAAATTCCTTGGGGTTGGATTTAGTTTTATTCGCAATATATATTTCGAGATCTTTTTTACTTCGTCTAATCATCTTTTTTGTTTCGCGTCTTAGTCTTTCGTATTCTATTTTATCGTTTTCGTTTTGTGATAGTAAATATTTATCATGTGCCCGCTTTTTAAGTAATAATCCTGCCTCAATCTGGCTATTCCACCATTTTGGTTTATTAATATTTTTATTTTTACGTGGACGTCTCTTACAAACGGGAATGCATACTTTAACGGCGTCATTTAAGATGTTATAAAACTTTTTCCACGATCTATTTACATCGGTTTCGTTGTCTACTATGCTCCAATCAGTATCTGCTAAAAGCTTTCTCAGTTTTTCAAAGTTACCTTTACGATACATGAAGATAAGTTCTTCGCTTACGTTAACTTTGTAAACTTCGAGATTTATGTTAAAAGAGACAATTTTATGGTCGCCGGTACTGAATTCAGGGCCCGTATTAACGTTACTTACTAGACCGTCGTTTGTTGAAAATACAAGATCTAGTATATTATCACCTCTCGTGGGTTTGCTTACGTGCTGACTTAAGCCACTCTCTAATAAATTATTATATAAGTCGTGACCCATATGAGATTTAAGAGAATTTCCCCATGAAGTTACAGGAAGATTAAAGTCTTCAAAGATTACGCTTTCAAATGAATTACTTACTTCGATTATCTGGTCGAATAATTTTCTATCGCTATTATTATTGTGTGCTGGTGGTCTATAAATGAGTCCAATAATAATTTTCTTAGAACGTGTTTTCAGTTGTAAAAATATAACATCTACGTTATCTATTTTTTAAGTTTGCAAGACTGTAGGGTTAAGATTGGTTTTCACGTAAAAAAGAACGCCCCCACCTTTTTTATTTTGTCGTTCGCAACTGAATATTGAATAGCTTGGCAAATTATATTCTGCTAAAAAGTCTCTATTTTCTGTGTTAATCCAAGATTCCGATACTGCAATAATGTGAAAATCTTCAGATGCTGCAAGTACTTCTAAATCTGAGAATTTATTTCTGAGGCTGCGCGCGTTAAACATGCAAATTTTTAGGCAGTTGTTTACGTTAGTTTTTCTATACACGGTGTTACTTACGTAGCTGAGGTTGTGCGAGGTTGGATACTGTTTTTTCTTCTGAAATCAGAAACTTTGTCATTAAGTAGCCTGCCTAAACGAGCAGCTCCAACTGGATTGAGGTGCAAGCCATCGTCCTTGAAAAGAAAAGGTTTGTTATAAAAGTCATCCCAGCAGTTGATAAAGTCGATTCCTTCATCTGTACAAATGGACTTAAGACGGTTATTGGTGCTGAAGGCCCTGTTGAAAAAAGCTGTGGGTGCACTACTTCGGGGAAGGATTCCTGAAAGAATTATTTTATTAGTCTTACATTTGTATCGTCGAATCAGCTTCCTGTATCTCTCCAGCAGCTCCTCGGATCTGGTGTTCATGACGTAATTTGTACCTGCATGGATAATTAAAAGCGTGTTAGTATTTACTTGACTGGTTGCCTCGTCACAGGCTGCTGTGATGTCATCCAAACGTCCTCCTGGCATGCACAGCCTCTTTCTGTTTGATCGGTTCCTCCCACAAAACTCCGTTAGCTGGTCTCTCACAATAGAATCGCCAATAATTCTCGTCTCATGGTCCTCTTCTTCTTCTTCTTTCATCAGGATTCTAAAACTGTTATAAGTAGAGACAGGTAAGAAAGATTTTTTATTAATTTGTCGTGCACAATTTCTGACAGGAGTGAAAGGTACTTCCCCCTGAATAACGCGTTCAGGTAGACTTGGAGCGTCGTTTTGTCTGGCAGCTACAGCGGCGTAACTTGTCGCCTGTTCTGTAGATGGAGACAAGGGAGGTAAAATTCCAACGTTAGCTATGACGAACTCCTGTAAAATATCAATTTTTTTTCTTAAGTTCATCATTTTCCTTCTGTAAAAAACACAGACGGCAGACTGTCGAATCTGAAAAGAAATTTGCAGCAAAGCGCCCATCACATACATTGCACTTCGGTGACATAATTAACTGTAGTTGGAGAAAGAATTAACAATGCAAAAAGGTTTGGAACAGCTAGACGGATTATCGCTGTCAAAAGAGATATTAGTGAGGATTGTGAGAGATTAAAGGATTAAAATCTTGAAAGGGTCAGGCC
>JAXIVD010008765.1:0-2500 GCA_036785275.1 Cancer borealis | reverse complement strand
AATGAGTATTGCTTGTAGTGAATATTTAGATGAAATAAACTGAAATGCTAAGTATATATTCAAAACTACGAGAGAGAGAGAGAGAGAGAGAGAGAGAGAGAGAGAGAGAGAGAGAGAGAGAGAGAGAGAGAGAGAGAGAGAGAGAGAGAGAGAGAGAGAGAGAGAGAGAGAGAGAGAGAGAGAGAGAGAGAGAGAGAGAGAGAGAGAGAGAAAAAAAAAGATAATGTAGCCTGAAGTGAAAGTATAGTTGAAAGAAAGTGTGGACAGGAAGAGAGCAGATTAATGCGAGTTAAAGAGAAAGGAGAATGATAGAGGAAGTAAGAATGAGGGTGAGGCGCACGGATAATAAGGAAAGAAAGGAAAAGCGGCGGAGGAAATAAGACCTCGAGGGAAACATAAAACTGGGGACATGTGACAGAAAAAAGAGAATGGAAGGAAAAACAAGAAAAGGTCGTTGATAAGAAATTCAAGGAAAAAGGTTAATTAACACTCCGGGGAAGCACGGGAAGGTTGTTAATTAAAGTATTAAAAAAATGACCGGGCAAAAAAATGGCAGTCAAGTTTAATTAAAATGTAAAGGAAAAGAGAAATGATACATTGTGTACGAGCCTTTGTGAAGCTAACGGAGAGGAAAAAAAGCAGGTCGTATTTAATGCAGTAAGACAAATAAACGCAGGCATTGCAGCAGTTACGAGCTGCATATCATCTTCCTTTCCCCGCTGTAACGCTGCCCTACACATTGTATTCACTTGGTTTTCATGCCTTATGTGTCCGTCATATTAATGCAACAGTATATCAGTAACGTCACTCATTCATCTACTTCACTGACTAACTCGAGAAGACTTGGTTTTGTTTTGATTTGACGCCATTTTATGACTCTAGTAACGAGATTGACTTTACTCTTCATGGAACTTTATAAATTCTGTTTGGCATCGACGTTAAGCCGGGTTTTTTCTTTCCTAAATTAGTTTTGTATCCCTTGGCCAGTCGCCCTTGGCCAGTTTCATGGAAAGAGAGAGAGAGAGAGAGAGAGAGAGAGAGAGAGAGAGAGAGAGAGAGAGAGAGAGAGAGGAGAGAGAGAGAGAGAGAGAGAGAGAGAGAGAGAGAGAGAGAGAGAGAGAGAGAATTCTCATCTCGTCGCTAGCTAAAACATCTTCCATGAAGTGTGGTTCAGCATCGTTTCCGGCAATAGTTTTCCTCCAGTGGCTTTATAAGGAGTACGCCTTCCATATATAGAGTGGTTACACTCACACAGCTTTATTAAACAGGGTGGAGGCTTAAACTTTTCGTCTCAATTCCCCTCCTTTAACTAACTCTTTAATCTCTCGCACTCAATCACCATGTTGCATCTTTTACTGTCTTCTGTGGTTATTTTCATGATTACTTGTCTTCTGAAATTACTAATACCATGCTTTCCCTCTCCCGCGGCATAGATGCACAAGTCCTTTCAATTAAACTTTCCTCGGCAAGCTCCCCTGATTAGTATATACTTGTCTATATCACTATCTATTTATCCAAGCTATGCATGGTGGACATTGGTAAGCGTGTGTTGGTGTGCATGTGTCTGTAGAGGCGGCGGTTCAGGTGTTCTTGTTTACCACTGGCTGACCGGAACGGTAATCAAATCGGTGCCTTTGTTTCGGCGGTGAGGAGCAGAGGCAAAAACACGGGTGTGCGCCGCCAGCCATCGCCGTGATTTAAGCCACCATGAAAAAGAGCTTAACCGTAGAAGGCCGGGTATGAGGGAGGGAGAGTAAGGGGCCCCTTTTAAAACCCTCCTCACCTCATTACCATAAGTAAGAGGAAGCAGGCGGGAGCACTAGCACGCCGCAGTCTTCCCGCCCTTTCTACCGCCCTTCCTCCGTCCTCCTGCCGCACATCTGGGAGCATCTTCGCCGACTTGTCATTACCGCGGTTTTATATCATGGGAAGGAGGGTGTGTACCGCTGTACTGTCACGCAGTGGTGTGCTGGCGCGCTCCTCCACCGGCCACGACGGCACGCGAGGGGCGACAGCTGGTGTGGGCGTTACCAGGAACGGAATCACTGATAAACTTGACTAGCTGGTGTATTAGATAACGCAAGCACCATTAATAAAAACAACGAATAAGAGAAAACTGTTGACATGTGGAAAATTCGTCTTTCAATACACGAAAAACCAAGGATCGCACGAGTGGGTTAGAGGATAGCATACTCGGAGGGAGAAAATAAATGCACGAAGGAGGGGAGGAGAGGAAATAATCCGGGAGATAAGACCCGTAAGCCCAGATAAGGAGGAAAATGCTGAAAAATGAAAGAAAAAGACTAGCTTGGGGAGGACGAGGAGTAGGGTGGGAATGAGACTGAACTGATGATGGTAGTGGTGGTGGTGGTGGTGGTGGAATCTATGTAGGAGAAAATGAATGAAAATGGAACAGCTGAGAAGTAAACGCGGAAGGAGGAAGAAAATTAAAAGAAAACATGGCTGGTATGCACTAGAGAAATAAAAGAGGCGTTAGAAG
>JAXIVD010008764.1:5000-16808 GCA_036785275.1 Cancer borealis | reverse complement strand
TGTTATTATTATTACTATTATTATTACTATTACTACTATTATAATGCATCTTAGACCATTCCTACTATCACCACACTAATTACCACTACTATTAACCTACTATTCCACACCCATGACCACTACCATCCATACTACTACTACTACTACTATTATTACTATTACTACTATTATAATGCATCTTAGACCATTCCTACTATCACCACACTAATTATCACTACTATTAACCTACTATTCCACACCTATCACCACTACCATCTTACTACTATTATAATGCAACTTAGACCATTCCTACTATCACCACACTAATTACCACTACTATTAACCTACTATTCCACACCCAACACCACTACCATCCATACTACTACTACTACTACTACTACTACTACTACTACTACTATTACTACTATTATAATGCATCTTAGACCATTCCTACTATCACCACACTAATTACCACTACTATTAACCTACTATTCCACACCTATCACCACTACCATCTATACTACTACTATTACTACTACTACTACTATTATTACTATTACTACTATTATAATGCATCTTAGACCATTCCTACTATCACCACACTAATTACCACTACTATTAACCTACTATTCCACACCTATCACCACTACCATCTATACTACTACTATTACTACTACTACTACTATTATTACTATTACTACTATTATAATGCATCTTAGACCATTCCTACTATCACCACACTAATTACCACTACTATTAACCTACTATTCCACACCCATCACCACTACCATCCATACTACTACTACTACTACTACTACTACTACTACTACTACTACTACTATTACTATTACTATTACTATTTCAGACTGTGAGGCATGGATTCCCTTACCAGCCCAGCGCCATCGCCTTTGACCCCATACAAAGAATTCTGGCCGTGGGCACCAAGCATGGGTCACTACGGCTGTATCCTTGGTGTACATGTGTGCGTGTGTGTGTGTGCGTCAGTGTGTGTGTGTGTACGTCAGTGTGTGTGTACGTCAGTGTGTGTGTATTACTATTATTATTACTATTATTATTATTATTATTATTATTATTATTATTATTATTTATATATATTTTTATAATTCTATGTATGGGTCACTCAGGCTGTATCCTTGGTGTACATGTGTGCGTGTGTGTGTGTACGTATATGTGTGTGTGTGTGTGTGTGTTTTGGAGTGTGTGTGTGTGTGTACGTATTGGTGTGTGTGTGTGTGTTTTGGAGTGTGTGTGTGTGTACGTATATGTGTGTGTGTGTGTGTTTTGGAGTGTGTGTGTGTACGTATTGGTGTGTGTGTTTTGGAGTGTGTATGTGTGCACGTATTGGTGTGTGTGTGTGTGTGTACGTATTGGTGTGTGTGTTTTGGAGTGTGTGTGTATGTATCGGGGCTGTGTATGTATGTATATCAATTAACTTTATTTCTTGTGTGTACGTGTATGTGTGTGTGTGTGTGTACGTATATATGTGTATATATTTTTATAATCCTATGTATGTATATGTACACACACACACGCCCATACGTACACAGACAGACTCCAATACGTACACACCCACCCCTACCCCAATACGTACACAGACATACCACTAGTACTTACACACACATACCCCCATCAATACGTACACACACAGCCTCTACCTCCAAATACACACACACACACACACACACACACCCTCACCCTCAAATACGCACACAGTAACCAATACATACATAACCTCAATCATTTCACTCCGCAGAATAACACGCACACACACTTTCTCCCTTAGCATCCATACGCACATGATCCTTAACGCGTACACAGGTTGGGCCGGCCTGGTGTGGACGTACATGTGCGTCACGAGGGAGACGTGTGCGTATTAGCCATTACCTTCCTTATAAATGAAGGTGCTTTGGTCTCGGCTACTAATGATGACGTCTTGCATATGTGGAATTTTCAACAGAAGACGCCACGTATTGTTCACTCACTCAAATTCTCAAGGGAGAGGTGAGGTGGGCGTGGTGTGGGCGTGGAGGTAAAAGGTGTGGGTAGGTGTGTGTGGAGGGAGAAAGGTGGAGGAGTTATGTGGAGGGAGATATGGAGAGAAATGTGAAGGCATGTGGAGAGAAAAATTGTGGGTGTCAGAAATAAATGTTTATAGATAAGTGTGATTTTAAGTGTGTTATAAGTGTGTTAGGGTGTGGGCGTGGCATGGGCGTGGAGGTAAAAGGTGTGGGTAGGTGTGTGTGGAGGGAGAAAGGTGGAGGAGGTATGTGGAGGGAGATATGGAAGGAAATGTGAAAGCATGTGGAGAGAAAAAATGAGGTTTGTGATACAGATAGTCTAAGAAAAATGTGTTTTTAAATGTGTTGTAAGTGAAATTAAGTGTGTTTGAAGGTATGAGTGTGTGGAGGGAAGATGGAGGAAAGTGTGTATAGATGGAGAGAAAAATTGGAGGAAAAGGAGAGAGAGGAGAGAAAAAGATGGAGGGATGTAGGGAGAAAAATAGGGTGTGTCACTTAAGATAATATAATAAAAGTGTGATTTTAAGTGTGAAATAAGTGTGTTAGAGTGAGTATGAAAGTATGAGAAGAAAGATAAATAAAATAACTAAGTGTGACAGAAATTTGATCAAGATACAATAACTGAAAGATAGAGAAAATTAAAGATAATCAACTCTATTTATTTCCCCAAGGACCACCACCAATTTAAGATAACATAATAAAAGTGTGATTTTAAGTATGTTACAAGTGTGATAGAGTGAGTATGAAGGTATGAGAGGAAAGAAGAATGATATAGCTAAGTGTGACAGAAATTTGATCAAGATACAATCACTGAAAGATAGAGAAAATTAAAGATAATGAACTATTTATTTCCCCAAGGACCACCACCAATTTAAGATAATTTAATAAAAGTGTGATTTTAAGTATGTTACAAGTGTGATAGAGTGAGTATGAAGGTATGAGAGGAAAGAAGAATGATATAGCTAAGTGTGATAGAAATTTGATCAAGATACAATAAATGAAAGATAGAGAAAATTAAAGATAACTCTAATTATTTTCCCAGAATCACCACGATGCACCCTTCCAAAGTAAATGGCTCTATCTTGGCACTGAGAGGAAATATTCACATTGTCAAAATAGAAACCTTTGAACTAAGTGGATATACAATTAACTGGAATAAAGCCATTGAATTGTAAGTAATTAGAGGGTAATTAGGAGTATTTTGTAAGTAATTAGGAGTTTTTGTAAGTAATTAGCAGTTTTTGTAAGTAATTAGCAGTTTTTGTAAGTAATTAGGAGTTTGTAAGTAATTAGCAGTGTTTTGTAAGTAATTAGATGTTTTTGTAAGTAATTAGATGTTTTTGTAAGTAATTGTAAGTAATTAGGAGTTTTTATAAGTAATTAAAAAAAAATTGTAAGTAATTAGCAGTTTTTTTGGACGTAATTAGTAGTTTGACGTAATTAGCAGTTTTTTGTAAGTAATTAGCAGTTTTTGTAAGTAATTAGGAGTTTTTGTAAGTAATTAGCAGTTTTTGGACGTAATTAGCAGTTTTTGTAAGTAATTAGCAGTTTTTGTAAGTAATTAGCAGTTTTTGTAAGTAATGAGGATTTTTTGTAAGTAATTAGGATTTTTTGTAAGTAATTAGGAGTTTTTTGTAAGTGATTAGCAGTTTTTGTAAGTAATTAGCTGTTTTTGTAAGTAATTAGCAGTTTTTGGACGTAATTAGTTTTTGTAAGTAATTAGCAGTTTTTGTAAGTAATTAGCAGTTTTTGTAAGTAATTAGCAGTTTTTGTAAGTAATTAGCAGTTTTTGTAAGTAATTAGCAGTTTTTGTAAGTAATTAGCAGTTTTTGTAAGTAATTAGCAGTTTTTGTAAGTAATTAGAAGTTTTTGTAAGTAATTAGCAGTTTTTGTAAGTAATTAGCAGTTTTTGTAAGTAATTAGGAGTTTTTGTAAGTAATTAGGAGTTTTTGTAAGTAATTAGCAGTTTTTGTAAGTAATTAGGAGTTTTTGTAAGTAATTAGCAGTTTTTGGACGTAATTAGCAGTTTTTGTAAATAATTAGGAGTTTTTGTAAGTAATTAGCAGTTTTTGTAAGTAATTAGGAGTTTTTGTAAGTAATTAGGAGTTTTTGTAAGTAATTAGCAGTTTTTTGACATAATTATTAGTTTTTGGACGTAATTAGCAGTTTTTGTAAGTAATTAGGAGTTTTTGTAAGTAATTAGGAGTTTTTTTTAAAGTAATTAGCAGTTTTTATAAGTAATTAGCAGTTTTTATAAGTAATTAGCAGTATTTATAAGTAATTAGCAGTATTTATAAGTAATTAGTAGTATTTATAAGTAATTAGCAGTATTTATAAGTAATTAGCAGTTTTTAACGTAATTATAAATGTGATTAATGATATATTTTGGTATTTTTGAAAGTAATTATCGTAATTTTAAGTGTTTTAGGGTAATTAACTTAATTTCAGTATTCTTAAAAGTAATTATCTATATATTTTAACGTAATTATAATCGTAATTAAGTAATTTTTCAATGTAATTTAAAGTATAAATGATTGAATTGTATTGGAATTATAAATGTTTGTATACTATTAGATTAGATTACTATTACTACTATTACTATTATTACTATTACTATCCACCTTAGACTACTACTACTATCACTACGAGATTTACTACTACTATTAACCTACTATTCCACACCCAACACTGCTACTATCCATACTACTACTACTACTACTATTACTATTACTATTTACAGGTCACGTAAAACACACCCTGGCGCTGTTCTCCACTTAAGTGAAAATCCTGTTGACCCCGGCAAGGTAAGTGAGAGAGAGAGAGAGAGAGAGAGAGAGAGAGAGAGAGAGATTTAATATATTATAATTGATTTTTTCTTCTTCCTCCTCCTCCTCCTCCTCCTCCTCCTCCTCCTCCTCCTCCTCTTCCTCCTCCTCCTCCTCCTCCTCCTCTTCCTTTTAAACATATATTCATTATCATTATCATTATCATTATTATTATTATTATTATTATTATTATTATTATTATTATTATTATTATTATTATTATTACTACTATTATTACTACTACTACCACTACTACTACTACTACCACTACTACTACTACTACCACTACTACCACTACTACTACCACTACTACTACTATTACTACTACTATTACTACTACTACTACCACTACTACTACTATTACTACTACTATTACTACTACTACTACTATTACTACCACTACTACCACTACTACTACTACTACCACTACTACTACTATTACTACTACTACTACTACTACTACTACCACTACTACTACTATTACTACTACTATTACTACTACTACTACCACTACTACTACTATTACTACTACTATTACTACTACTACTACTACTACTACTACTACCACTACTACTACTATTACTACTACTATTACTACTACTACTACTACTACTACTACCACTACTACTACTATTACTACTACTATTACTACTACTACTACCACTACTACTACTATTACTACTACTACCACTACTACCACTACTACTACTACTATTATTATTATTATTATTTGCAAATATTTTTATTCCTTCAGTCAAGCTTTTGTCATTCTCTTAAAGGTGTAGTGACCCCCTCTCTCTCTCTCTCTCTCTCTCTCTCTCTCTCTCTCTCTCTCTCTCTCTCTCTCTCTCTCTCTCTCTCTCTCTCTCTCTCTCTCATATATATATAATATTTTTTTTTAACTTAATTCTTTTTCGATATATAAAAAAAATAATTTAATATATATAATAATTCAAATTTATTTATTTATTTATTAATATTTATTTATATTAACCTAAACTATGACCTTATGTGACCTTATTTGACCTCTAATTATTATTTATTATTTATTTATTTATTACATGACCTCGTGTGACCTTAACATTGACCTAACTTGAACAAATTTTTAACCTGATCTAACTTAACATAATCTATTTATTATTATTATTATTATTATTATTATTAGTATTAGTATTATTATTAGTATTATATGACCTTATGTGACCTTATGTGACCTCGTTCCAGCTGCTGATTGGCTACGAGAGTGGTCAGCTAGTGTTGTGGGACATTAAGGGAAGAAGTGCTGAGCTGAGGTACCAGTCCAACGAACCACTCAGGTAAGGTAATAGTAGTAGTGGGTGGTAGTGTTAGTAGTAGTGGTAGTAGTAGTTATGGATAGTAGGTGGTGGGGGTGTTGGAATAGTAGGTTTAATAGTAGTGTAAATAGTGTGAGGATAGTTATAGTAGTCTAGGATGTGTTGTAGTAGTAGTAGAAATAGTAATAATAATTTTCTCAATTAATATTTTTGACAAAATTTCCTATATAAATAGTCATTTCTTTCCTTCCTATTACTATTATTACTACTATTAACCTACTATTTCACACCCATGACCACCACACCATCCATATACTACTATTACTACTACTACTATTTCCATTACTATCCATTCTAGACTACTACCACTATCACTACACTAATTACCACTACTATTAACCTACTATTTCACACCCATGACCACTACCATCCATACTACTACTATTACTACTACTACTATTACTATTACTATCCATTCTAGACTACTACCACTATCACTACACTAATTACCACTACTATTAACCTACTATTTCACACCCATGACCACTACCATCCATACTACTACTATTACTACTATTACTATTTCCATTACTATCCATTCTAGACTACTACCACTATCACTACACTAATTACCACTACTATTAACCTACTATTTCACACCCATGACCACTACCATCCATACTACTACTATTACTACTATTACTATTCCATTACTATCCATTCTAGACTATTACCACTATCACCACACTAATTACCACTACTATTAACCTACTATTCCACACCCATGACCACTACCATCCATACTACTACTACTACTACTACTACTACTATTTCCATTACTATCCATTCTAGACTACTACCACTATCACTACACTAATTACCACTACTATTAACCTACTATTCCACACCCATGACCACTACCATCCATACTACTACTATTACTACTACTACTATTTCCATTACTATCCATTCTAGACTACTACCACTATCACTACACTAATTACCACTACTATTAACCTACTATTCCACACCCATGACCACTACCATCCATACTACTACTACTACTACTACTACTACTACTACTACTATTACTACTATTATTACTATCCCAGGTCAGTGTCATGGCATCACGAGGGGAAGCAGTTCATGTCTTGTCATACGGATGGTTCACTAACTACTTGGACACTTAAACAAGCATCGCCTAGGCCTACTTCTACTGTGTTTTCCTCATGGTAAGTCTGTGTGTGTACGTGTGTGCGTGTGGGTGTGTGTGTGTGTGTATGTAATTTATTTTTATTATTATTATTATTATTATTAATTAATTAATTAATTTTTTCTTTTTTTTTCTTTATGGGTGTGTGTACGTGTGTGTATACGTTTTTTTTTTCTTTCTGTGTGTGTATGTGTATGTATGTTTTTTTTTTGGTGTGTGTATGTATGTAATTTATTTTATTTTATTATTATTATTATTTTTTTTTTGTGTGTGTGTGTGTGTGTACGTGGAGGACTGTGCGTGTATACGTGTGTGTGTGTATACGTGTGTGTGTGTACGTGTGTGTGTGTGTGTGTGTATTTTTTGATCTATGTGTATGTGTATGTTATTTATTTTGTGTGTGTGTGTATATATTTCTGTGTGTACGTGTGTGTGTGTGTACGTGTGTGTAAATTAGTTATATTAATTGTACTATTAATATATCTAATTACTATTATTACTACTATTACTATTACTACTATTACTATTCCTCCTCCTCCTCCTCCTCCTCCTCCTCCTCCTCCTCCTCCTCCTCCTCCTCCTCCTCCTCCTCCTCCTCCTCCTCCTCCTCCTCCTCTTCCTTTTAAACATTATTCATTATTATTATTATTATTATTATTTTCAGCTAAAACCAACAAGAAGGGGAAACAGGAGCCTTGCAAAGTTATACAAAAAGTGGAGTGGAAAAACTGTAAGAACGGGTAAGTGGAGAGGTGGAGGAGGTGGAGGGAGGAGTTGGAGGGAAGAGGGGGGATATGGGGAGGTATGTGTGGAGGGGAAAAGGTGGGGGGGTTACGTGGAGGGAGATATGGAGGAAAGAGTGGATATATGTGGAGGGGAAAATTTTGGGTTTGTGGTGTAGATAGTGTGTTAAAAGTGTGTTTTTAAGTGTGTTGTAAGTGTGTTAGGGTGTGTTTGGAGGTATGGAGGGAAGGGGGAGGGATGGAGGAAAGTGTGTGTGGGAGGAGAAATGTGGAGGTAAAACGTGGAGGGAGATATGGAGGAAAAAGTGGAGAGAGAAATTATGGCATCAAACATAAATAGTGTGATAAAAGTGTGTTGTAAGTGTGTTGTAAGTGTGTTAGGGAGTGGAGGAGGGAGGAATAGATGGAGGAAACTATATATAGACGGAAGAGAAAAAATTGGAGGTAAGGGAGAGACAGAGGAGAGAAAAATCTAACAACAACTTCCATTTTAGCGACAGTTTTGTGTAATAAAAGTATGTATTTAAGTATGTTACAAGTATGCTAGGGAGTGGAGGAGAGAGGAATAGATGGAGGAAAGATGGAGGAAACTATATATAGACGGAGAGAAAAAATTGGAGGTAAGGGAGAGACAGTGGAGAGAAAAATCTAACAACAACTTCCATTTTAGCGACAGTTTGTGTAATAAAAGTATGTATTTAAGTATGTTACAAGTATGCTAGGGAGTGGAGGAGGGAGGAATAGATGGAGGAAGATGGAGGAAACTATATATAGACGGAGAGAAAAATTGGAGGTAAGGGAGAGACAGTGGAGAGAAAAATCTAACAACAACTTCCATTTTAGCGACAGTTTTGTGTAATAAAAGTATGTATTTAAGTATGTTACAAGTATGCTAGGGAGTGGAGGAGAGAGGAATAGATGGAGGAAAGATGGAGGAAAGTGTGTATAGATGAAGAGAACAATTGGAGGTAAGGGAGAGACAGTGGAGAGAAAAATCTAACAACTTTTTCCTATTTTAGCGACAGTTTCGTGGTGTTCAGCGGAGGTCTGTGTGTTGACAAGACTGGCAGGACACCTTCCATCACTGTGGTACAAGGCAAGACTACCACAGTGCTGGAGATGGAGCACACTGTGGTAGACTTCACGACACTATGTGAAAACCCGTATGCAAGTGGTAAGTAGTGGGGGGGGGGTGTACATGTGTGTGTGTGTGTGTGTGTGTGTGTGTGTGTGTACGTGAAGAAAGTTTGTGTGTGTGTGTACGTGAGAGAGAGAAAAAGGTTGTTTGTGTGTGTATTAAGTGTGTACGCGTGTATGTGTACATGAGAGAGAGAGAGAAAGGTAGTTTATGTGTGTGTATTAAGTGTGTACGTGTGTGTGTATTCAGTGTGTGTGTGTGTGTATGTGTGTACGGAGAGAGAGAGAGAGAGAGAGAGAGAGAGAGAGAGAGAGAGAGAGAGAGAGAGAGAGAGAGAGAGAGAGAGAGAGAGAGAGAGAGAGAGAGAGAGAGAGAGAGAGAGAGAGAGAGAGAGAGAGAGAGAGAGAGAGATAAAATGTATACAAAAATCTAACCATAACCCTCTCTCTCTCTCTCTCTCTCTCTCTCTCTCTCTCTCTCTCTCTCTCTCTCTCTCTCTCTCTCTCTCTCTCTCTCTCTCTCTCTCTGTCTCTCTCCTCTCTGTCTCTCTCTCTCTCTCTTCTCTCTCTCTCTCTCTCTCTCTCTCCTCTCTCTCTCTCTCTCTCTCTCTCTCTCTCTCTCTCTCTCTCTCTCTCTCTCTCTCTCTCTCTCTCTCTCTCTCTCTCTCTCTCTCTCTCTCTCTCTCTGTGACCTTGACCTTTCCAGAGCTCAGTGACCCCTACGCCCTGGTGGTGGTCCTCAACAATGACCTCGTCCTAGTTGACCTCTTGACCCCTGGCTACCCGTGCTTTGAAAATCCTTACTCTATGGACATACACGAGGCTCCTGTCACCTGCTGTAAATACCTAGCGGACTGCCCTGCTGACCTCATACCTGCTTTCTACTCAGCAGGGGCCAGGGGGGGCGGGCATAGGAAGCAGGAATTTTCAGAGAAGGAGTGGCCGATCAAGGGTGGCGAGTGGGCGGCTACGTCCTGTCCCTACCCTGAGCTGATTCTAACTGGGTATGTGTTTTATTGTGTTTGTGGGGGTTGTGGGGGGATGGGATTGGGTGGGGGGGTAGAGGGGTTATCTGGGTATGTCTGTGTGGAGGGGGAGGGGTGGAGGTATTATGTGGAGGGAGATATGGAGGAAACAGTGAAGGTGTGTGGAGAGAGAAATTGGGGTAGCTGAAATTCATCGTCTAAGAATAGTGTGTTTTTAAATGTGATTTTGAGTGTGTTGTGGGATGTGTGGGGAGGTGGGATTGGGTGGGGAGGTAGAGGGGTTATCTGGGTATGTCTGTGTGGAGGAAAAATGTTGGAGGTATTATGTGGAGGGAGATATAGAGGAAACAGTGAAGGTGTGTGGAGAGAGAAATTGGGGTAGCTGAAATTCATCGTCTAAGGATAGTGTGTTTTTAAATGTGATTTTGAGTGTGTTATGGGGGGTGTAGGGGGGTGGGGGGAAGGGTACGGAAGGGGGGGTTATCTGGGTATGTGTGTGTGGAGGGGCAATGTTGGAGGTATTATGTGGAGGGAGATATGGAGGGAAATGTAAAGGTATGTGGAGGGAAAAATTGGGGTGTGTGATGTAAATTAGTGTAAGGAAAGTGTGTTTATAAATGTGTTTTTGAGTGTGTTTGGAGGGGTGGGGGGGAGGGTAGGGGTAGGTAGGGGATGTAGATACATGTATATGGAGGGGGAAGAGTGGAGGTAATATACGGAGGGAGATATGGAGGGAACAATACGTGTCTCTCCCTCCAACAGACACGCTGACGGCTCCATCAAATTCTGGGACGCCTCCTTGGTCGGCCTCCAGATCTTATACAAGCTTAAGACGGCCAAGGTGTTTGAGAAGCCAAGGACCAGAACGATCGATGGGGACGAGGACCCGTTTGCGATCCACCACTTATCAATCTGTCCTGAGTCTCGGCTGCTGTGTGTGGCCGGCGCGACAGCACACGTTCTGCTGTTCAGGTTCTGTAAGCAGGAGACTACTGCTGAGATTCTTGTAAGTGTGTGTACGTGGGGGGGGGGATGTGTGTGTGTGTGCGTTTTTTGGGTTTGTGTGCGTTTTTTGGGATCTGTGTGTGTTTTTGGGATTGAAATCGTGTTTTTAGGTGTGTGTGTGTGTATATGTGTATGTACGTGTACGTGTTTGTGTGCGTTTTTGGGGGTCTGTGTTGTGTTTTTTGGGGGTATGTCTGTTTTTGAGATAGAAATTGTGTTTTTAGGTGTGTGTGTGTGTGTGTGTGTGTGTGTGTGTGTGTGTGTGTGTGTGTGTGTGTGTCTTTAGGTGTGTACATAGATGTGTGTATGTGTGTGTACGTGAGTGTATATATATATCTACGTATGTATGTATTTAATATATTGAAGATTAACATATACATGTGTGTGTGTGTGTGTACCTGAGTGTGTGTACGTATATGTATGTGCGTCTAATCTCCATGTATGTACGTTTTTCAGTGCCTGGAAATACCAATCCTCTATGAAGTCTCCGAAAGTCGAGACGGTTCCCCAGAATATGAATTTCCCCCGAAACCATCAGTCCAGGTAAGTAAACTATCATTTCTGACTATTATAACTATCCTGACTA
>JAXIVD010008763.1:2500-16810 GCA_036785275.1 Cancer borealis | reverse complement strand
GAGAGAGAGATGAGAAGAGAGAGAAGAGAGAGAGATGAGAGAGAGAAGAGGAGAGCGAGAGAAGAGAGAGAGAGAGAGAGAAGAGAGAGAGAGAGAGAGAGAGAGAGAAGAGAGAGAGGAGAGAGAGAGAGAGAGAGAGAGAGAGAGAAGAAGAGAGAGAGAGAGAGAAGAGAAGAGAAGAGACGAGGAGAGAGAGAGAGAGAGAGAGAGAGAGAGAGAGAGAGAGAGAGAGAGAGTTGAGAGAGGAGAGAGAAGGAGAGAGAGAGGAGAGAGGAGAGAGAGAGAGAGAGAGAGAAGAGAGAAGAGAAGAGGAGAGTGAGAGAGAGAGGAGAGAGAGAGAGAGAGTGAGAGGAAGAGATGAGGAGAGAGAGAGACAGAGGATCGGAGAGAGAATTGAGACGAGAGAGAGAAGAGAGAGAGGTGTGTGTGTTAGTGTGTTAGTGTGTTAGTGTGTTAGTGTGTTCAGTGTGTTAGTGTGTTAGTGTGTTAGTGTGGTTTAGTGTGTTAGTGTGTTAGTGTGTTAGTGTGTTAGTGTGTTAGTGTGTTAGTGTGTCTAGGATGTGTTAGTGTGTTAGGTGTGTTAGTGTTACTTGCTTGTTGCATGTTAGGTTCGTATATAATGAAAAATATATAATATATTCTTGGCAGGAGGACGGAAGGAAAGGTACAGTAAACACTATTGAATTACCACAAATTAGACAAAAGGTGACGATGTATGGAAAATTTACGTTCAACTGGAAGAGTTTATAAAATAACCTGCATGTACGTTACACGCGCCCCAAAAAACTATCGGCACCCCAAGGGAGCGAGGATGAAGTACGAAATCATTCGCATTAGTTCATTCGGGTAAGGTTGACATGCCTGCCTCATTCATAAAAAAAAACGGTGGAATTGCCGTTAGTACCTTATTGTTCTAATGAATAGTTATTTTTATCGGTAAAATATTATTTACAATGATCTAGCATTGTATTCTAAGTCTTATTCTAAGCCTGTTTACACAGAGAGGCAGTGCACGAAATGCAAACACGGTTAATATTTCTTATTCCAATAGACAAGAGATGGGAAGATGTGGCGAGAATGAGCGATGGTGACCATGTAAGCGGGGGTTCGAACCGTGAGCAAACATGAACAGCCCGTGAGTGATACGGTTGAGTGAATCACCAAAGCAGGTTCGTCTTTACTGGTGGCTCGTTTCAGCGATAGCACTGGTGACCTCCAAATAATTATTAGAGCAGAGTTCACTATAAATGTCTATCATACAAAACTTATGCTTATTGCATATTATAATCACTAAGCTTTCAAATATGAAATAACTGACGAACATTCACTTTCTTGTGATGGGCATGAAGAGATTCCGCTTGCCTGACCAGTGACCTGCCTATTGCATAGTACTGAACAATTTTAACTATAGAATTGCTGTTATCCAGTAGTAGGACGTATACCTACTGTCTTTCACAATATTGTGAGACCTGCAATGAATTGATTCACTCAGTAACAATGTTTCGGAAGAGAGGAATACGCTCTGTGGTCCACACAGATACATATTTCAAACAATGACAAATCCTGACTGATGGAGCCATTAAATTAAATGCTAAAGGAGAAACTCATTAGAGTAAGGTTAGATATTACTGAGTGGCAACTGCAACGTCAGTGCTACCAACAAATACGTAATTTTCCATAAATATAAGTTCGTGTCTGATAATGCTTCCTACGGTAGGGGTGCCGATAGTTTTTGGGCGCGTGTACTTGTATCAAACGTACATGACTGTTACTTGAGCAAGATTATTTTTTCTATGAGCACAAATCAGAGGTTGGGTTTATTTTAGAATATAAAGATTTGCAACATAAATTAATGTAAAAATCATTCATAATAAGACAAAGTGGGGCCACACGCTATAACTGCGCGTAGGTGGGAGCCCTCATCTCCCATCACATCAAAATATATAAGGCAACCGAGTTATCTATACCCAGGTGTATTATGTACCTGGTTGTAGAAATTAGCCATAGTGAATATTACACTAAAGAGGACAATAGGCAGGCGAGGCTACTCCACGCCGCGGAGGAGCAACCAACCCGCGTCCACCCCATACAAAGCCACCCATACAATATAATGAGGCACCAGTGACACATACCTTCCCTGTGGTGCCAATGGGGAGTCCAGGAGAGTCACAACACACCTAGGACCGGAACACACAGTCACACGTGGGCACACCAGCTACCACCCTCTCCTCCACAATCTCGTAGGTAATAGACGCGTCGTTTCTGCCAAATGTACGAGAAGTGACGAGACATCACGAGGCTCGCCGTCAGTCGCCAGCCAATGACAACACTGTTTTGAAGGCAAAGCAGCCAATCCCGACTCCCAAGGCAGATGAGGGAGTCGGATAGGGGATGAGTAGGGGTTCGGGGGCTCACTGCCATATATCTAGGCTAATATTTTTTTACTTAATCCTTATCTTGCACTCGTTCCTGCCTCTGAGCCTCGCCCCAACACTCCCTCGTGTGCCCGGCGTTCACAGGCACCACACAGGGCCAAGGGCATCACACAGACACTAGATAAACACCAATTATCACCTAACGGACGAGTGTGTGTTGATACCAAAACAGATCAGATGAAAGGCGGATAGACTCAGCCTTCGCAACGGTGCCTTCCAAAGATTTGTGTGTCAATTTGGTATTACTATACTTTATGCCATTAAACAGTTGAAGGTTATGGCTACCCTCAGCTTGTTGCTCTTATTATTTACAACATTTTCACTGATTACACTACCTGTCGGAAATGAATAATAACACTGCAATACGTCTGTGAATGTGGTACAGTTTTGGACTGTGGGTGGACTGTATCTCTAAGTCAAAACAAACAAACAAACACTATCAATTGTTTTTAGCACGGGCTTTGGTTTCAAGCATGGGATTGGGTCCTGTTGCTACAAAGGATTATTATATTGTCTATATTTCCTCTGTCCAATGACGTGCCACCATCAATTGCCAGCACCAGCTGCGCCAATCACAGCTTGCTATATGTAATAGTAGACGTGGCACACCTAGAAGCATAGGGCAGGAGACACTTTTCTCCTCAGTTGTATCATGGCTACCGTTGAAGTTACTTGTCAAGGTTGTGAATTGGATTATTGGCAAATAATCGCAAAATTTCATTCAAAAAACGATTTGGTGTACGAATTTCTGAGGGAGCACGGCGTCCTACCAGCAGCTGTTCAGTGTCCCCACTGTATGGCTCCTTGGAGGAATAGTAGAGGATAACCCTACAGCCAGGAACTTCATGCTCTCGTTAAGGTATTGTGAGTTATGAAATTATACTTGGTAAATTTGCAATTCAACCAATAAATAGGTTAGGTTAGGTTACAAGTGTCAGCGGGGGGTGTCCATGGGGGGGCGCAGCCCCCCCCTTCCCGGTTAGGGTAGGTTAGGGTAAATTAGGTTAGGTTAGGTTACAACAGTGTCAGCGGGGGGGTCTAGGGGTGGCGCAGCCCCTCCGGTTAGGATTGGTTAGGGTAATTTAGGTTAAATTTGGAGAAATTTCCCAAAATGTAGGGAAATTCCCCTAGATTTTTCAAAGGCCATATATCACTCCCATATGCCTACCCCCCCAAAGCCCCCGATTCCCCAGGCTCCCCCAAGCTTGCTGGGGGGGATGGGGGGGGGGGGTAGAGATGTGGAATATTGGCATAAAGTATAAATTTTCCGTCAATTTTATATTTTTGGTCATATTTCGTGCTCCTTTACAATATGTTAAGTTTGTTTTTTGTTTTTTTCACGCTTCCTCCATATAGTGTATATTAAGTTCTTCGTATTTCACAGCTGTTGAACTTCGGAGAATGATTTTCTTGTCATTAAAATATAAGGTGTTTGCAGTGTGGTTCTTCTACTTTCCACATAGACGTTCGTGACGAGTACGGATTCGACGGATTTGTTATTACTATTATTATTTTCTTGATAAATCAGTAAAATATATAAGACTTTAGCAGGAGATAAGAAAAATTAAGACAATTTAATACGCTTACAATAACTTATCAATGTAAAAATATTCATATACATGTTTTCTTTTTTCGACGTCAAAGGATTATATATCATTATTATTGTTATTGTCATAAGTATCATAATTCTTATTTAATTTTACTTTGATAATTATTGAAAGTATTATTTTCTTTTGCATAGTGTAAATAAAAGTTAATTTACCAAAGAAGAAGCGTTCGTGGCGAGGACGGATTTAACGTCTGAATTCATTATTATCATCATTAATTTCTTTGTCATTAAACTTTTTCAGACTTCAGCAAGAGGTGAAAAAAAACATGAAGGCAATTTAATGCGTACATAATAATAACTATCAAAATGAAATTGTTCATGTACATATTATATTCGGTGCCAAAGGAATATATAATTATCATTTTTTACTTTATTAATTATTGAAAATTCTCGGACTCATTGTCAGTAAATTATGAAAACGTAGTTAATTAGAGCGTGACAAGAGCCGGCTATGCACCACTGCGATTTCTTATTAATAACTGTCTGAAATTATTTTTACATAATATATAGACCACACGTTTATAGCTGGCACTACGATGTTACTTAAATTATTTTTATATACATATATACAATTCAGTGAGGTATGATAAATAAATAAACAAATAAATAATTAAGTAATTGGATAACAATGAGCCGTAACAATTTTTTTTTCTTTTTATTTAAGAGAAAAGTACAAAAGCGTAACATTAATAGATAAAATAAATGAATAAAGTACTATACTCCCTTATGTAAAAAAGAAAAAAAAAAAGGAGAAGAAGAAGAAGAAGAAAAAGAAGAAGAAGAATAGGCATTTATATATAGTATAAAACGATTTAAAAAAATAGTCACCTAACCTAGAAATAATAAAAAATATATAAATAAAAAAGGAAAAATAATATACTCGATTAGGTCAAAATAGATAAACAGAAAACATTTTGAAGATGAAGGTAAGGACAGGTAAGCAGGTGAAGATGAAGGTAAGAACAGGTAAGCAGGTGAAGATGAAGGTAAGGATAGGTAAGCAGGTGAAGATGAAGGTAAGGATAGGGAAGCAGGTGAAAATGAAGGTAAGAACAGGTAAGCAGGTGAAGATGAAGGTAAGGATAGGTAAGCAGGTGAAGATGAAGATAAGGATAGGGAAGCAGGTGAAAATGAAGGTAAGGATAGGTAAGCAGGTGAAGATGAAGGTAAGGATAGGGAAGCAGGTGAAAATGAAGGTAAGAACAGGTAAGCAGGTGAAAATGAAGGTAAGGATAGGTAAGCAGGTGAATATGAAGGTTAATTAAGAAGCTAGTACATTATTATTATTATTATTATTATTATTATTATTATTAGTTGGGGTCGATGTGGTGTAGTTTAAGGTGGTTTTCGCGTGTCACGTCTCCTACAATGTGATTATAAGGTGATTCCTCATTGATTATTGAGCGACAGCCTCATGGGAGGATAAAAGGAGGAAGGAAGGAAGGAAGGAAGGAAGGAAGAATAATGAAGAACGAATGAATTAGGTGCCTCTTTCTTTCTCTCCCTCTCTCCCTTTTTTTCCTATTTTTCTCGATGGTAAATTAACTTGTACTTACTGAGAGAGAAGATCAATTTTAGTGATTTAAAAAAATGGTTGTAATATTAATAGTGATAATGATGTAATAATAAGAACGATAATAGTAATATATTCCTTCGGTGCCGAATTAAACATGTATATAAACAATTTTATATTAGTAGCAATTATTGTGAACATACTAAATTGTCTTAATTGTTTGTTTATCTCCTGCCTAAGTGTAAGAAATTTCAGTCATCAATTAAGAAAATAATAATAATGTAAATAAATCCGTCGAATCCGTACTTGCCACGAACGCCCATGGTGGAGAGAGGAGGAACCACAGCTGCAGACACCTTATATTGAAGATGAACATATGACAAAAAAATCATTCTTCGAAGCTCAACAGCTGTGAAATACGAAGAATTTAATATACACTAAATGGAGGAAGCGTGAAAAAATAAGAAGAAAACTTAACATAATAAAAATTAACCCGAAACATGACCAAAAGTATAAAATTGACACACAAATCTTAGGAAGGCACCGTTGCGAAGGCTGAGCTTATCCGCCTTTCATCTGATCTGTTTTGGTATCAACACACACTCGTCCGTTAGGTGATAATTGGTGTTGGTTTACATCGGCCGCCGTGACACCCACAACACTGGAACAACTAGAGGCTGTGGGAACAACTAGAGGCTGTGGTTTTCTTGTTTACATCGGCCGCCGTGACACACACAACACTGGAACAACAGGATAACTGAAGGTTTTACATCGGCCGCCGTGACACCCACAACACTCAGGATAAGACAGACGACGCCAGCTAATACCCAGACCTAATATAACGCTCGGGATACAACGGGATGGGCATGGAGTCTGATGACTTCCCACCAAACGCCAAGCGACCGAGGACACCTTCTCCAAGCAGCGAGACGCCAGGTAAAACACCACGAACCACCCAGGACCAACATCCATCCACAGACCACCTGGTGAAGGCGTCATTCATGCTTAGAGCCACCAATGGAGCCAAAGTGTTTGCCAACCCCAGCAGGGTTTCCCATGCCCTCCACCAGTCATCCCTTGGTAAGTACATCATCGAGGGAGAAACACGGTCACTGGGCAATGGGTCAGCCCTAATAGTTGCAGTGTGGGAGCACAACATCTCCAAAATCCCAGACCTAGAGGAACCCACCTTCACATTAGGGGAATGGGAGATAACCTGTAGGAGGGCCGACCGTGACGGTGAAGACTACAAGTACGCCAGGGTGGGGCCCCTAGCAGATGACACCAACATAGAGGAGATCCGGGATGGTTTCAAGTCCTTCGGGACGGAAGAGGTAGTGGAAATCACCTGGATTCCACCACACTGCCTTCCAAGGTCCACCACAGGGAGGTGGATAAGACTCAAGGTTAGGGGAACCATACCTACCAAGGTAGCCATTAACCAAATTGTATATTGGGCACGGCCTTTCCTTCTCCCTATGCTACGCTGTCCTGGGTGCCTAAAGATAGGACACTCCATCAACACCTGCAGGTCACCAAGTCGTTGTTCACGGTGCAGCGGACCACATTCATTCCACCTTAATGAAAACACCTGCACCAGACCGTACTACTGTTTCCAGTGTGGGGGGTCACATGGTCCAAGGTCTGCCTACTGCCCTCACAACCAGGACGCTCAGCAGCTGTACAGTACCCTAGCACGTGATGGGGTTACTCTTCCCGATATTAACAAACAACTCAGGGAACTACAGCTGCCTAAAACCCAGGCTCTTCACAGGCCACCACCACCACCACCCAAGCCAGCAACATCCCCATCACCACCTGCTAAAACAGTCCAGCCAGGAATCTCGTTCGCCTCAATTACAACAGAGAACAGGTACAACACCTTAATGACCCTCCAGGAAGAGGAAAACACTATACAAGACGCATCCATTGCCCCAACTCCACCACCAGCACGCAAATTGTACCACCCACGAAATTCTCCTCGTAGGCAGTCGGGTTACCTGCCACCCCCAACAACCCCAACCCCTCCTGACCTAGACAACGAAATACACCAGTCCGTTACCACAGCAGAAGTACACCATCAGCAGGACAACACAGCAAGACAAGGACGGGAAACACACCGCACCTCACGCCATACCACCTCACCACCACAACACCTCCAAAACCCACCTTACCCACCAGAAAACACTTCCTCCTCACCCCCCATAGGAAACTTTCTCTCCAGCCTTTTCAGCCTTCTATGGAAAGGCTACCACCTTTACCAGAAAGGTACCTCAGTACCTAACATTTTAACAGCATTGTGGCCCACCCTCTCCATTCTCATGTCAACTTTCTTTTCATAAAAACACTCACCTTCCTACTCTGGAATGCCAGGTCTCTCCTCAGGAAATCCCAAGAACTCCAGTCTTACCTGCAGGACACAACTCCCTCAGTGGTCGGGCTGTGTGAGACTTGGCTCACCCCCACCCTCACACTCAACCTACCTGGATACTCCATCTACAGGCAGGACCGTCCTCAGGGACGCGGTGGGGGAGTCCTTCTCGCCCTTCGTGACGAGACAGTCCACTCGCGCCTCACACTTCCACCGTGGCAGAATGGACACCTGGAAATAGTCACTGCCCGGGTAGGCTTGCAAAGTGGTTGGCTCACAGTGGCAGTGTGCTACAACCCAGGTGGGAAAGCAACCTACCAGGAACTTGAGCACTATTTTTCCTCCCTTCCACCTCCAGTGCTCATCATGGGGGACTTTAATGCTCACCACCACAGCTGGGACCCTAACCTACCCCCTCACCACAGAAACTCTCCTGGTACTAGTCTGTTCCAAATCCTCTTGGACTCTCCCCATCTATCTCTACTCAGCCCACCAGGACTACCTACCAGATTCCACCCCTACACTGGTGCATCCTCAGTCTTGGACTTGTTTCTTGGGGACCCAAGATTCCACAATGCTACCTTCTCCACTGGCCCATACATGGGGAGTGACCACCTCCCTATTTTTGCCTCTCTCCCACAAGCCGCTCCCAGACCTCATCCTGGATGCCTGCCACGGTGGAAAATAAAATCCTCTGAGTGGTCAAGATACGCCGCGGGCCTCACAACTCCTCCTGACTTCTCCACTCTTTCCCTGGAGGAGGCAGCCGAGTCATTCAGTCTGACTCTGAAGGAAGCGGGTAAGACTGCCTTCCGCCTTACCACCCGTCACACTCCCCACCGCCCAGGAAAGCCATGGTGGAATGAAGACTGTGCCCAGGCAGTACTGGCCCGTCGTAGAGCCTGGAACATGTGGCGCAGGACTCCAACAACACAGGCAGGCAAAGAATACCGTCGACTGGATGCTATGTGTGTCAAAACCATCTCGCAAGCTAAGAGGAAAGCATGGGCTTCCCATTGCTCATCTCTTTCCTTCTCCTCCTCCACAAAAAGAACATGGAACTTCCTACACTCCATGGAAGGCACGAAGGCACGTCTCCCTATCCCCCTGCAAAGTCCTAACCAGACCCAAACAACCCTAGATGACCCTCAGAAGGCAGAAGTACTGGCAGAATATTATAAACAAAAAATAGGTATTCCTCCTACCCTCCGCCCACCTGCAGACCTCAACCAAGTCATAAACAGTGCCATCGTTTCTCCTGGCGTTCCTGAACTCACACAACCCTTCACCTCACAGGAACTGACCAAAGCTCTCCAGACGCTCAAAGCCAACAAAGCACCAGGACACGACCACATCCCTTATGAATTCATTACACACCTCACTCCACAGCTACAAAAAAGCCTCCTACTTATCTACAACACCAGCTGGCTGACAGGGCAATACCCAGCCTGTTGGAAACCATCCATCCTTATCCCCATCCCCAAACCTGGTAAAGACCCCACACTCCCATCAGCATACCGACCAATCGCCCTCCTCTCCTGCATTGGGAAGCTAATGGAGAGACTAGTCACTACCAGACTTACCTGGTGGCTGGAGGAAAAACACCTGCTAAGGGAGGAACAGTGTGGCTTTCGCCCCCACAGAAGTACCCTTGACGTGCTGGGTCAAATGGAGTACCACATATGTGACACCTACCGCCAGAGACAGGTCATGACAACCCTCTTTGTAGACCTGGAAGGGGCATTTGACTCAGCACCACACACGGGGATCCTGTATAAGCTGGCAAATATGGGCATCACAGGAACCACTCTCACCTGGGTCAAACACTTCCTCACTGACCGTTCCTTCCAGGCCGCAGTAGGTGCCTCCATGTCTTCCTCACACCACATACAGAGAGGTGTACCACAAGGGTCAATACTCAGCCCACTCCTTTTCAATACACTCCTGTCTGACCTCCACATCCCACTCCACTCACACCTCCTCATCTATGCTGATGATATCACCATCATCAGCAGGGCACCAACACTAACCCAGGCACAGACCAACCTGCAAGAAGCCGCAACAATGCTGGGGGATTGGGTGACCTCCTGGGGCTTCACACCCAGTGTAAGGAAAAGCACACTCATGTGCTTCACCCTGAAAACACTGCACACCCCCCCTCAAGTAACAATGTGCAGTGAGATCGTCCCATACTCTACAACACATACCTTCCTGGGGCTGCGCATGGATGGACCTCGTCTCTCCTGGGCCAGCCATGTGGAATACCTCCGCACCGCCTGTAACAAAAGGCTCAACATAATGAAGAGGATCGCAGGTATTCGCTGGGGTGCCAACCGTGATCTAATACTCCAGTATTACCTTGCCACCATCAGACCCAAACTCATGTATGGCAGCAGCATATATGGGTCAGCGGCATCATCTACCCTCACTAAGCTGGATACCATACAAAATAACGCACTCAGGATTTCTATGGGAGCTATGAAATCCTCTCCAATCATCTCCCTCCATGCGGAGAGTGGCATTCTTCCCTTGGCCAAACACAGAAGGGAGGTACTATGCCACCACTACCACCGCATCATGAGCCTGCCACTCTCCCATCCACTTAGCACTCTCTACACTAACTCTGGAGTGACACAACACACACCATCATGGCATCCTGGAGCCAGACAACCTTTGCAGGTGAGAGCCCTGCAAGCCTATAACATCCTCAGCTTGACTCCACCACCTCCACAGCCCACAAGACCAAACTCTCCTCTACCACCCTGGCTGGACATCTCACACATGTTTGCCCTCCATATTCCTGGCCTTCTTGCCAAGCAATCTGCCAGTATCCTAGCAGCTCCCCTCTTCCACCAGCTGGACAAGACACTATATTGCAACCACCTAAAAATATTTACTGATGGCTCCCTATCCCCAGCACCCCCTTCTACATCAGCAGCCATCTATGACCCTAGCGCCTCCATCTGCAGGACGTGGAGACTTCCACCAGAAACAGACGTGGTGACAGCGGAGCTTTACGCTCTCCACCAAGCCCTTACACACCTCTGCACCATCTATACTAAGGGCAAGGCTGTGGTATACACAGACTCCCTCTCATCACTTCATCTCCTCCTCTCCCGCCACCCAGCCTCATCCACAACTCTCGTCCACGCAATGCAACAGACCCTCCTCCACCTCCACACTGAGGGCTGGAACATCATCTTCCAGTGGGTGCCTTCACACTCAGGTGTTAGAGGTAACGAGGTCGCTGACGCGGCTGCCAAGATGGCCTTGTCGGAGGTAAACATTACACCTCTCTCCCTTCCTCTCTCCACGGCAAAGCGTCTCATCTCTCGGGTCTGCCGCTCTGCCTGGGACAACACCCTCCAAGATGCCCTCCACACCACATCCATGGGCCAATACCGCAGGGACTCCTCACCACAGCCGTGGATACGGAAACAATCCCGCGTCCTAGATGTCGCCCTCACCCGCCTCCGCCTCGGCCACACAACACTCGCGGCTCACCTACACCGCCTGCGTCTGTCCCCTGACCCACACTGCCCGTGGTGCAGGAACATTCAGGAGACTATCGAACACTTCCTACTACAGTGTCCGCGTTACCACTCTCACCGAGTATTACTCCGCTCCCAACTCCTGGCCCTGAACGTCACCACCTTTGACCTGCCTACTCTGCTAGCAGCAGCAGGCGTCCACCCCTCACGACAACCAGCTGTCATCCGTCTCACCACCGCCTTCTTGAAGAAGACGGGTCAGCTAACACGCCTGTGATAATCTCACAGGACTTCACCAGGGCTCATATGATCGACTGAATCGTCGCAGCCCTAAACAACAACAACAACAACATAATTGGTGTTTATCTAGTGTCTGTGTGATGCCCTTGACCCTGTGTGGTGCCTGTGGACGCCGGGCACACGAGGGAGTGTTGGGGCGAGGCTCAGAGGCAGGAACGAGTGCAAGATAAGGATTAAGTAAAGAAATATTAGCTTAGATACATGACTGCAATCTCTCCACCCGCCACCATCACCACCACTATTACTATACTATATTACGCTGCTGCTGCCCTATTGGTGACCTGTGTGTATTGTGACTCTCCTGGACTCCCCATTAAGGTCACAGGGAAGGTATGTGTCACTGGTGTCTCATTACATTGTATGGGTGGCTTTGTATGGGGGTGGACTCGGGTTGGTTATTCCCCCGCGGCGTGGAGTGGCCTCGCCTGCCTGTTGCCTATCCTAAGTAATATTTTTTTATGATTTCTTTATTTATTTTTGGAACTGTTGAATTGCTTTTTTTATTTTTTTTTTATTATATAGTAACTTCATATCTAACTAAACCTAACTTCCTAGATGTCGTTAAACTTAACAATGAAGATTTTTTGTGGAAATGTAAAAATATGAAATACTGATTCTACCGGGAAGGAAATATATCCTAACGTAACCTTGGCTCGTTATGATGAGAGAGAGAGAGAGAGAGAGAGAGAGAGAGAGAGAGAGAGAGAGAGAGAGAGAGAGAGAGAGAGAGAGAGAGAGAGAGAGAGAGAGAGAACCGGAGAAAAACAAAGAAATGGATGATTTTTCCGTATCTCATTCTGCGTATCTTCTTACCACCCCTCTATCATCTCTCTGTCCCTCCGTCACTTCCTCCTCTCTCTCTCTCTCTCTCTCTCTCTCTCTCTCTCTCTCTCTCTCTCTCTCTCTCTCTCTCTCTCTCTCTCCTTCCTTCCCCTCCACGCCCTCCTCTCTCGCCCACATTTCCATCACAAAGGGCACCATTTACTGCCAAGATTCTGTCAGCTAATTGGATCCAACTCCCTTCCATTGATGCCTCACAATTTACTTTTATTTGTATTTTTTTTTTTTATATATGTACGTAATTGCAATGGCATTCACCACAGCGCGATTTGATGGGTGGTAATGGTTGTGGTAATGGTTGTAGTGGTTGTGGTTGTTGTTGTTGTTGTTGTTGTTGTTGTTGTTGTTGTTGTTGTTATATTTTCGTTTTCATTATAATTTCGTTTTTTTTTTCCCTATGATAAATACAATTGTTTGTTTTTTTCACGTTTTTTTGTATTATTATTAATCTATCTTATTTGTGGATAACCGATAATTGTGTTTTAATAGATCTTCTCTCTATTCTATTTATCAATTTTTTTCTCCTCCTCCTCCTCTTCCTCTTCCTCTTCCTCCTTCCTCTCTCTAGTGCACATTCACAACCTTTATTCATGTATTCATTCCAACGACAGCGATGAACAAGTAAAGATGAACAAGTACAGATATGGAGAGTAAAAGATCACGTTAAAAGGACTTTGATGAAATCCACGAATTGAGCTGAATAAAAAAAAAAAAAAAGAGAGATAGAAAGATAGAGTAGATTACTTGATCAGCGAAGGAAAGAGAGAGAGAGAGAGAGAGAGAGAGAGAGAGAGAGAGAGAGAGAGAGAGAGAGAGAGAGAGAGAGAGAGAGAGAGAGAGAGAGAGAGAGAGAGAGAGAGAGAGAGAGAGAGAGAGATAACACGATAAAATTAGTTCCCATGACATAGTGAGAAAAATGACAACAAAGAGAAGGGAGTGAATAGGAAAAGAGACAAAAACGCCACCATAAAAAAAACTGGGAATTTAGATGAAACCAAGAAATAAATCAAAGTATTTTACACTCTGCAATCACAGCCACAGATAAACTAACACAAAATTGACCAAATTAATGTGTAGCATAAATGAAAGTGATTTATCTCACACATTAAAACCTTTTTTTTTAATACTACTTCTACAACTTCATTTACTGATACAAAGAGGGAGAGAAAAAAAGAGAAAGAGATAGAGAAAGAGAGAGAGAGAGAAATCAGAGAATGAGAGAAAAGGAAGGGAAGGGGAGAGAGAATGAAGCGAGAGGCGATAAAACCGATTAGTTGTGAAAATACAAAGGACAATCTTGGAAGGGTCATAGAAAAGGAGAAATGAGGGAACTGTATTAAGAAAAGAAAACGCTATAAGGGAATATTGCTGTTATTGAAAGAAAATGGAGCGCTCGCTGGATCAGAGGATATTCCAAAGGGGAACTACGGTAATTGAGAGGGAAAGAGAAACAGAAACAGAGAAAGGGAGCGAGACATGCTTTGGAATAAGATAAAAAAAATAATAAATTGCCTCATGATTAGTGTCGTGTATGATGTATGAAAATTGACCTTGACCCCAGCTGACCTCAACCCAAGGTCATTTGTATGTTGGGAAAGGCAGTTGCAAGTCTATATATTTGTTTTAATTATTTTGTTGGTGCAGCTGTTGATGTGTCCAGCTGCAGCCAACCACCACAGCCTATTATCTCTCTCTCTCTCTCTCTCTCTCTCTCTCTCTCTCTCTCTCTCTCTCTCTCTCCTCTCTCTCTC
>JAXIVD010008762.1:0-16813 GCA_036785275.1 Cancer borealis | reverse complement strand
TCTTGGTTGCGATTGCGATTGAAGAACGGACCGTAGACAGCAGGTTCATTCTATCATGGTGTTCCCTCATGCTGGGTACTGCTGTGAATACCTGGGTGGGTGGTGTCCTCGCCTGCATGCTGATTCGTGTGTCGCAGGTCAAAAGGGTACGGCGACGGGTGTTGTGGGGATGTGACTGTGGCGGGTGTGCGGGGGACACTGACCCTCCCCAAGACACTGACCCCGAGGCGCTGGCTCTTCCGAAGACACTAACGGTAGCAGCGTATATTGTGCTCTCTCTCTCTCTCTCTCTCTCTCTCTCTCTCTCTCTCTCTCTCTCTCTCTCTCTCTCTCTCTCTCTCTCTCTCTCTTCACGATGGGAAAGGGGATGATGGGTGTACGTGTGTTGGCCCATTTCACAATATCTCTATGACTACATTACAACATTAAGAAAAATTATGAGTGGGAACGGCTTCCACACCTCCTCCTCCTCCTTTTTTTCCTTTTACTACTACTACTACTACTACTACTACTAGTACTACTACTATCACCACTACCACTACCACTACCACTACTACTACTACTACTACTACTACCACTACCACTACTACTACTTCTACTACTGCTACTACTACTACTTTTATGGGTTTCAAAGTGGCGACATGTAACCCTGGCGACTATTAGTTCCAGCAGTTAATTAGAGTCGGGTCACGGCACGGGGAGGCGGTGATTGTGGCCCAACCCGCCAGCCACTCTTTGTCCGGTTCGCGCCCGCCAGACCCAATAGAGTATAGTGTTTCTTAACATGGAGTACTAGCACCACTAGGGGATGCTGAAATCAACTTGAAGGGGTGCTGGGAAATGCTGCATATATGACAGTACAATGTCAATGTTCTCTGTAAAAAGATGTTAAAAGTTGCTGAACTGCCTAAACCTGACTACAAAGGGTGCTGAGGTCGGAAACTGCACTAGAGGCTATGGTACCACTGAGGGGATGCTCAGTCCCATGGCGCGTGTGATGCCCCAGCCTCCCCTCCCTTCCTCTGGCTCTCATCCCCAATTATGCTGTGGTTTCATCACTCCCTCCCTCCTTCTCTTCCTCCCTTCCTCCCTCCCTCCCTCCCTCCCTTCCCTCCCTTCTGTTCCTGCTCACATAGCTCCTAGTGTAAGCATGTAGCTTGTTTATTTTGTGCCTGCTGTTTATTTGTATCTTCTTCTTTGCCTAAGCGTTGGTTTTGCCTGTGTGTGTGTGTGTGTGTGTGTGTGTGTGTGTGTGTGTGTGTGTGTGTGTGTGTTGGCTTAGGTGCGGGTGTTGAAGGTGGCGCTCCTCAGGTGTAGTGGTCATTGTGAAGCATTATGAATCGTGAGATCAGCGGGATTTTTGTCACTTTGTTGTTTCCGGCAAGCATCCTGCAGGAAATATTGCTGGTTATCCGTGGTGCGTGTTCCTATTGGTGGAGGGTGGTCTCCTCACACCCTCCCAGCACCGCCAGCACCACCGTCACTATCATTACAGTCATCAACACACTCATTCCCTTCATAATAGAGGAGGCGGAGCTGTCTATCTAACATCCAATACAACATGAAAAAGGAAAGTATAATAACATTGTATGTTGTTAAGGCCAGAGTAGTTTTCTTTCCTGATCACGTTTATCAATTGTCTGCTCCGTGAGGTGTTCACTCTCTAGGGAATGTTCCACTGGGCTCGTCTGGAGTAGGTGTTCCCGCGGGCGCCGGCTACCGCTCACTCCTCACGGCCCGGAATAAGGTCTTGGCGTAGCCCACTTTCACGTCCATTAAGCCTCATCCGTTGTCATTTCCTCGACACCATAACACCGATTATCATAGATGAATTCAGCTGTTGCAACAGCGTTCGCTTTTGCCGTCCTCCGCAATTAACGGTTAGGCGTCTGATACTGATACTTATACCAGGGCGAGGCTGTTCCCGCTTCTTGGGAAATAGAAGCTAGCAATTCTCTGTTGGAGGGAGCCGCCGTTATGTAGGACGTCGTGAGTCGTGCCCGTGACGAAGTATGGAGTGCGTGTCCCACTTGGTGGTGAAGGGATTCCTCTCAGTTTGGTCATTAAGTCGAGTGAGTTTACCTTAGCGGCGAAAGAAGCGATGCGGGAAGTGTACTCACCTTCCGGCTGAGTCCACGGATTCCCTGGAGCGTGAATCACCTGTGAGCACCTTCGGCGGAGGGAGAAAGGAGGGAGGCGCTTCACTCTCATTTCTGCGATGGACTGGCTCTCAGATACACGGCACAAAGGCGGCCCCTTACCACCAAGCATTCCAGGCACATTAAAGAGGGTGAAAGAAGGTACGAGTGTGTTTCATAACACGGCCAGAGTGTGCAGGCGCGCAGCCCTTCATCGCTGTGTGCAAGAATATGCTGTAATCAGTTATTTATGACCGTAATTCGCATGATGGGAAGAGATAGCGCGCGCACACACACACACACACACACACACACACACACACACACACACACACACACACACACACACACACACACACACACACCAATAAAAACTGTACAATCTCACGCCAACCACACATTAGCGTTGTCATTGCCCACTCACAAAACCCAGAATGAATCGGCTGAACGCAAACTGTGTGCTCGTCATCATTAATCCGGAGCTTATTTCTCTCTCTCATGTGCTGTGTCAGACCAAGATATGTTGCAGGGATTTTTTTTTCTGCAGTTACAATCCGATTCGTTCTGTTAAGTTTTCAAACACAAGAGGAAAATATTTTCCAATACAAGCAACTTTTTGTAATATTCATGATTTTACACTTTTTAAATAGTGTCTTCGATGATATGCTGCAAAAATATCCGCTCTATTATGGTCTGAAAAATACAAAATTAAAAAGCAGGAGTCGCTTTTGTGCCTTTTTGTTGGAGTGTGTGTGTGTGTGTGTGTGTGTGTGTGTGTGTGTGTGTGTGTGTGTGTGTGTGTGTGTGTGTGTGTGTGCTCGCCTTTCTCTTGATATTAATAGCAAGCGAGAGTTTTAACGTTGAGTCTTGTTTTTCTTTCGCACCCAAAGAAAAACAGGTTTGGCAGCAAACGCCCCGGCAAGAAGCAATTGTGTTCCACGGTGAAAAAGGTGCCACGGGGGGGAAGGGGAGCGAAGGGGGCGGGGGAGGAGCAGGGCGGGGCAACGGGGCAAGTGTACACCTGTCGGGGGAAGTACTATATGGTGTTTGTAGGTCACCTGTGTGTGTGTGTGTGTGTGTGTGTGTGTGTGTGTGTGTGTCAGATATGGAGTGCAACATCTATACACTGGCCTCCCATGGATTATCAGAGCTACACACACACACACACACACACACACACACACACACACACACACACACACACACACACAGCCCTTGGCGGGGGTGCTTCCTGGTACGCCTGGCCCTGATGTGTTTCTCTGCGTCTTGTGTTGTGGCGCATCAAGGTCTGTGGCAACGCTTCTACGCACCCTACGCCCCTTTCTCTCTCTCTCTCTCTCTCTCTCTCTCTCTCTCTCTCTCTCTCTCTCTCTCTCTCTCTCTCTCTCTCTCTCTCTCTCTCTCTCTCACCTGTCTTCCCTCCAATACCCTTCCCCTTTACTCCTCTGTTCCACCCCTCCCTCCTTTGCTTCCATCTACGCAGCAGTACGGCATCGACTCCCCCTCCCTCCTCTCTCTCTCTCTCTCTCTCTCTCTCTCTCTCTCTCTCTCTCTCTCTCTCTCTCTCTCTCTCTCTCTCTAATATGTTTTTGTTGTGGTGGTAGTGGTGGTGTCCTTGCCTGTATGCATTCTAGGTCGTTATTTGCGCTTGTACACACACACACACACACACACACACACACACACACACACACACACACATACACACACACACACACACACACACACACACACACACACACACACACACACACACACCACACACACCAATTTGTATTCTAGTGGTAGGTTTCAGGAGTCCCGCTGCCCTACATTGTGTGTTTGTGTTGTAATGAATCTCTCTCTCGTCTCGTCTCTCTCTCTCTCTCTCTCTCTCTCTCTCTCTCTCTCTCTCTCTCTCTCTCTCTCTCCTCTCTCTCTCTCTCTCTCATCACTGACCCCCATGAAGTGAAGGCACCGAGTTGGTCTTTACATGATCGTCCACACACCTCGATACATTATTGCAGCAGAAGGCGGAGGAGGAGGAGGAGGAGGAGGAGGAGGGAAAAGTGTGTTGGGGTTAGAGAACATGGCTGCTGCGGAGGGAAGAGAAGTAGCAACGAGAGAATACAGTGAAGGAAGAGGGGAAATATGAGTGAGAGAAGGAGTAAGGAAGGGGAGGAAGATTCACAGAGAGGGGAGAAAGAGACATTAGGGAGAGGTCAAAGTACGAAAGGGAAGATGGATGAGTGGGGAGAGGAAGACGAGGGTGAGGCGAGGATGAGTGAAGAGGAGGAATAAAGGGAAGGACGAAAGGAAGCGTGGAGGGGAAACTTGGCCCGGAAGTGGAGGAGGAAGGAGAGAAGGAGGAGGAGTAAAGTGGGTTGGGGTAGAATGGGTGAATAGAAAAGAGAAGGACAAAGATGAACAAGGAATTGGATAAAAAACGATAATAAAGAAGGAGGCGTAGGCACACAACACACACACACACACACACACACACACACACACACACACACACATACACACGGCCTACACGAAGCCTAAAGGCCGGTAATGCGTTTATCCGTCCCGCTAAACTGTTTATTCTTGTTGGTATGTTCAACGCCCGTGAGGAGGAAGGAAAGGGTGAAGGGGAGTAAGGAGGGAGGGAGGAAGGCAAGGAAGGAAGGAGATATTGGAAGAGGAAATGTTAGATGGAAAGGACCGGAGGAGGAGGAGGAGGTAGAGCAGAAAAATTATGAAGTTTGGGAGAGAACAATGAAATGATGTCTGTAGTAATGATCGGAGAGAGAGAGAGAGAGAGAGAGAGGAGGAGAAGAGAGAGAGAGAGAGAGAGAGAGAAGAGAGAGAGAGAGAGAGAGAGAGAGCAATGTGTCGTGTTACTGATATTTAGTGTTGTTGTTATGGCCGTGTGTGGCAGGGTGATGGGGGCGGCCCTCTTCTGGGGTGTGTGTGTGTGTGTGTGTGTTCAGGAGTCATCGGGTGGGGCGATGAGGCTTAGTGGAGGCGTGGAAAGGAGAGGAGGAGGAGGAGGAGGCGTGGAAAGGAGAAGAGGAGGAGGAGGAGGAGGCGTGGGAGGCTGGTTGACCACAGTAATAATGGACCGGGAAGTGAGGCGTCCGTTGGGTCCTACTCCCCTACCCCGTCTTTTTATTAGTCCGAACCTGGGCGATAAAAACTCTCTCTCTCTCTCTCTCTCTCTCTCTCTCTCTCTCTCTCTCTCTCTCTCTCTCTCTCTCTCTCTCTCTCTCCTCCGCCCCTCGTCACGTGATGCGAGGTTCAGTGACTGGTTGGGGAGGGTGGGGTTGGTTGGAGTTGAACGGCCGTCCTTGTGACTCCTCTCTCTCTCCCTCCCTTCCTCCCTCCCTCCCTCCCTTACTCCCTCCCTCCCTCCCGTCCGTTCTCCTCTCATCCACCCCTTCCTCCCACCGCCTCTTTCTCCCTCTCTTCCTCCTCGCCAGCTTCTTCCTTGATTGCTATCCCGCTAGTATGTTTTCGTTTGCTATTTTCATTTCTATTATTATCATTATTATTATTTTTATTATTAGTAGTAGTTGAGTTCCTCTTTCTTTATCAACTTTTTATTCAAACCGGTTTCTTCCATTGCTAAACTTTCGGAAGTGTTTAGTCTCTCTCTCTCTCTCTCTCTCTCTCTCTCTCTCTCTCTCTCTCTCTCTCTCTCTCTCTCTCTCTCTCTCTCTCTCTCTCTCTCTCTCTCTCTCTCTCTCTCTCTCTCTCTCTCTCCCTCCTCCACCCTCCCCCGTGGCGTCCACCAAATTATTTACTTACGTTGATATTCAGCTGACGAATACATTTTCTCTTTACATGGAACCACACACACACACACACACACACACACACACACACACACACACACACACACACACACACACACCGCCTAGCCTCTCCGTCCTTCACCATAACTCCCCTTCTCACCATACTTACCTATACTTTCACTCACTCCTCACTATACATTCCCCACAAACTCCTTTCACTCACTTCTCACTATATTTTACCTACACTCATTTCACTCCACTATCTACCTACACGCTTCCTTCACTCACTCCTTTCACTCCTGACTATACTTACACTCCTTTCACTCACTTTACTTATACATACTCCTTTCATTCACTCCTCACTGTACCTCACCATACACACTTTTTTCCCCCAACACACGCCAGCACAGCCCCTTCCTTCCCCTCACCATCCTCACGCGTGCTTCCTCACCACAACACACAACTTCACCAGTCACGTTCCCTTCTTTACCATCTCACACGTCCTACTTCTTCTACATGCAAGGAGTGAAGGCTCTCCATTACCAAAGATGCTGAGTCGCCCAACAATGGAAGAAACTATGCGGTGTTGAAGTGTTTTATTGTTCTCTCCTACATCTCTTTGTTAAGGCCGTTCGCTCCCTCAGAGGATCATCAGAGCGGAGATGAGATTAACAACAATAGGATCCGTGTTGAAGCGACGTTCATTGATCTATGTTGTATTTATTGTTGTTGGGGTTTATGTTATTTAATTGGAATTGGATTTTATTACGCTATGAATGGTTTATTTATCTATATATAACGTATTTACTAGGTAACAAACATCACTCAGTATCCATTATTAGTTTAAAACACCACAACATCGCTATACCTTAACTAACTAACTGACTAGCTAAATAACTGACTGACTGACTGACTGACTGACTGACTAACTGAATGACTGACTAACTGATTAACTAACTGAATAACAAAATAACACTAACTAAATAACTGACTGACTGACTGACTGACTGACTGACTGACTGACTGACTGACTGACTGATATAAAGTGTCATTCCCACCATCCGTCACCTGCATCTGTCGCCGTGTGGATGGTGACGGAGGGAGTATGATGAGGCGGAGGTGAAAGTTGTGCAGGTGTGAGGGAAGAGAAGGAGGTGGAGGTGGTGACGGAGGAGGTGATGGTGGTGGTCAGGGAGCCACACCACCGTGACGGGAACAATGGACCATGTGTTGGGGGGGGGGGGGCAGGAGGAGGAGGAAAGTCATTTTGAGAGTCGTATATTATGTGGTTAATTGTGATCGTGTGTGTGTGTGTGTGTGTGTGTGTGTGTGTGTGTGTGTGTGTGTGTGTGTGTGTGTGTTTGTCTCACTGAATCAGCAAAGATGCACTCATCTCCCACGCTGGAAGCACACACACACACACACACCTTTTTTTTTTTTTCTCTCTCTCTCTCTCTCTCTCTCTCTCTCTCTCTCTCTCTCTCTCTCTCTCTCTCTCTCTCTCTCTCTCTCTCTCGGCAGCAGGTGTGTTTTATGACGTTGAGCTAGCTAAGAAAACAGAATGTGTGTGTGTGTGTGTGTGTGTGTGTGTGTGTGTGTGTGTGTGTGTGTGTGAGAGAGAGAGAGAGAGAAAAAAAGAAAAAAGAAAGGGGAGCTGAGACTTGGATGTAATTAGTCGTGGATTAAGATCGAGGTAATTAGGGAGAGGTTGAGGGGAAAAAATAATAATGCGATGATTATTGTATGTCGGAGGAAGAGTGGAATGGTGGGTGGACGGTGGTGATGGTGGTGGTGGCAGGTGGACGGTGATGATAGTGGTGGTGGTGGTGGTGAGACTGCGATTCATCCGTTGTAAAGATTGTAATACTGTTAGATGCGGTACTTATAGCTAGAGTGACGGTTTGTGTTGATGACTGCAGTGATGATAGTGGTGAAGGTGGTTGGAGAGTAGCTGCGTCAAGGCATGAGTCGCGAATATCCAGGAAGTCTCTTTGTGCAAACCAACGCCAAGGCTCTCGTGCAGGGAGGCCAGAATCCGTGCTGGGGACTAGGCCGCACGGAGACTATACACCCACATCGACGGGCAGACTTTGGCGATGGGTGGAGGGCAGGCAGGATAGGGGTGTTCTGTGCCTAGTGCGGAAAAGAAGGGATATTAGAGCCTGTAGGATGAGGCATTTTTCAGGATAAGCAGACAGTGCGTGGCCTACACCGCTATAGTTGATCCCGGGCGAGGGCTGGTGAAGAGGGTAAGGTGTGAGGAAGTGAAGGGGAGAAGGGAAGGTAAATCAGTCACCGCCACGAATGTTGAGGCCATCACGAGGCTCAGGGGTGGAGATAATGGTGGGAAGTGAGAGAGAGAGAGAGAGAGAGAGAGAGAGAGAGAGAGAGAGAGAGAGAGAGAGAGAGAGAGAGAGAGAGAGAGAGAGAGAGAGAGAGAGAGAGGAGAGAATGTGGTAGATGAGTGGGGTCTGAAAATATAGAACAATGTAGAAAAAAGTGTTCATAAACCTTGAAAGACACGGTTGATTTGACCTGATATATTTTACTCTCTCTCTCTCTCTCTCTCTCTCTCTCTCTCTCTCTCTCTCTCTCTCTCTCTCTCTCTCTCTCTCTCTCTCTCTCTCTCTCTCTCTCTCTCTCTTTCTTTGTGATGGGACTATTCTCGTGTGAATCTCCAGTGTGACTGAGAGAATTAGTCACACAGAACGTTCTTAAGACTTGACTCATTGAACGCTTACTTTCTCTTCACTTGGATTGTTTTAACGTTTAGAACATCATTTACTCGTCTTAGTCCTATTTATTTATGTTATGAGAGAGAGAGTTGCGTTAGTGCTATTTTTTAATTCTATGATTCTGAAATGACATCCCTGAAACTATCCTTCTCATAAAACTAATTTATATTGTACTCTGCTTTACGTTTATGATGACGTCACTTAGGTCCAATCGTCTATTACGAAATTAAAGTAAAACTCTTCAGATGTCTATATTTTCAGCATTCAAAGCTTAAGGAAGGCACATCAAAATTGCAGCTCATGGAGAAATATGACAACTCCTTAAGAAAAGAAATAGTGTGAGTGTTGTCTGCCGCGTCGTCCTATAAACCTGCAGTGGATGTCTCCACTACGACAGGCTTTTCTCCTCATATTCATAATTAATGCCAATTAATCATCCTTAATCCCCTGTAGGTTTCTGAAGTTTGAGAAGATAGTCATAATCTGCATCGAACCGCATTGCGAAGCCGATTCACTTTAAAGCTCGGTCGTTGAAGCATCGGAGTAAAGTTATTCTGAATAAACAAACGGTGAACTTCCATCATCAGTGTTAAAGATTCATCATGTGTGTTATCTCAGTCACGGACATATACACTCATACTCACACACACAAACTTACTGTCATGCTTTCGGATAAATTCAGAAAACACTTCCCTACTTCCGGAACATCGTTTGAACCACATGTGAATCAGTACCGTTTAGTATCTGGACCCTTAGCTGTCCGTGTGAGGAGTGTGGCGAGGGTGGTGTGCTTAGTGTGTTGTATAGTACTCCTTAAAAGCTGTGGCGTGCCCTTATCACTGCTTCATCATGTAAATCTTTATATATTAATTGTGTGTGTGTGTGTGTGTGTGTGTGTGTGTGTGTGTGTGTGTGTGTGTGTGTGTGTGTGTGTGTGTGTGTGTGAAGATCTGTCTGTGGCAGAACTGAAAAAAGCCCTCTTAGAGGGGATGAGAAGATCTTCTTACAGCAAGGCAATGTGTTTTGCAGGAACTATCCAAACTGAAGCGAGCAGTTTGGGTATGCTGGGTAAATGGTTTTGGGAGTCATGGTCACCCAGCATGTCTATTTACTTTATTATTATTATTATTATTATTATTATTATTATTATTATTATTATTATTATTATTATTATCTGTAGTCTTTATCATCGTCGTCGTCGTTATTCTTCACTTTAGTTCTTTCCTTGAGATGGCGATTGTTGTACTGTATTCATGGAGTACATTCACATGACCTACAGCATCTGGTTTGATTGACCAATAGTAAGCCGCTCTTGCGCAAGAATTTCTTTAAATATTTCCTGGCAGACACGGATTTCAGCGGTCATCTGGGGTACGGACTCAAGGTCTTGTGACGGTGGCCTCGCACGTAACGGTAGTGTTATGTCCTCTTGTGACGTCATCCCTTCAGGTGCTCGGTGGACGGAGGTGTAAGGAATCCATCTTAAAATTATCGTGTGTGCTGTCCTTCTCTAGTCCACCACACGAACCGACCACTGTAAGGAGAAGAGAGAAAGAAGCTCCTCTGAATCTCATGTTTATTTAGAGTCGGAATGGAAAGGTATAGTTCATCTGCTGCAGTAGACGTGTGTGATGCGTGCATGTGTCAAGGGTCAGTGTTGTGAGTGGCCTCCAGGTGGCTGTTGACCAGGTAAACGCTTCTGACGAAAACACTCTTGTCTCATAAACATTCTACTTGGTTCAAAAGTTTCTCCGCCAGTGGTTTGCACCTCTGAGGCCCAGGTAGACACCCTTTCTTGCCCTCACAGTCTTTCTCTCGGACACCAGTGATAGGCTGACCGGTGTTCATGCATCAAAGTTTTAACGATGAGGATTATCCTGTCATAAAATTTGAAGAGAAAGATGGCGTCCCAAGGAAGGTGTTCAGACTGCGGCGGCGTGCTGAGGAGCATGATGGCGGGATGACCGGCACTCACCTCACCTGTTACCGGCCGGCACAGAGAGAGAGAGAGAGAGAGAGAGAGAGAGAGAGAGAGAGAGAGAGAGAGAGAGAGAGAGAGAGAGAGAGAGACGCTGATTCTGCTGAGAGCAGAGAAAAAAAACGTTGCGCTAGGCCCTGTAAGGTGTTCCCGTACCTGTGAACATTTTGGCCGAGGTGACGGATTTAACGTAACGATGTGTTTCCCGCCACGTAGCTTGTGTGTTGGAGCATCACGGTGATGGCTGCACCACTAACTGTCTTCAAGCAACTCCCGTAAGGCCTTAGCGGCAGAGATTCCTTCTTACGGTGTGGACACTTAATCCTGACAGGTCACATTTGGCTGCTGGTTCACACCACGGCAGGTTATGATCTTATGTTCGGTGCCTCAGGTGTTCAAATGACGGGGTCGTGGGACTGAAGACTCGCTACAGCGCCTCGGGGTGTGTATTTACACCTGCCGTGGGGGAGGAAGCTTCTGATGTGACGTGGCGGTGGTCGCGTCCGCCCGTTTCCTGACCAATAGATGACAGCACGTGTAATTACTGTTTTTTACTTTCACACACAAAAAAGGTAATAACAGTCTAGTATTGTTTGAATTCTCCTTTTTTTAAAGTTTTATGTAGAAACCTGGAACTATTGAACCCTTATTGGAATGCTGGTGAACAGCCTCGTACTAGGAGGCAGCAGCCAGCGGCGAAGAAAGGTGGATGCACATGAAATTTTGATGCGTTAACTCTGCAGGTAGATACCTATTTTCTTTGTCGATAAGAGACTTTTAGATACCTCTGCATGGACTCCGCCACACCTCTGTTATACAGTGACACGAGAGGCGATTTTATGATGCTTCAAGATTGCCCTCGAAAAAAATTACTTGTGTTTTTATAGGTAGACAAGGCCGGGTGAGTGACCGAGCGCCACCGTGGAACCCACCGGTTACCGAGAACAAATAGTAATGTTATTTTTCCCGCGATGGTAACTGCCTGCCCGCCCCACACCCGCCGCGGCCACTTATACCCCTAGTCAGCATGAGCATCATCATAAAACACCGAGAAGTAAGATTCATGAAGCTGTGCACCCTAAGGTAGAAGGCGGTGGTGGGTCAGGTTATGTGGTGGTGTGACTGTGCCGATGTGGTGGCAGGACGTATAATAAGTGTGAACCACACCATGACCTCTGCCATGTGTGAAGCTCAGTCAGCAACCACGCAACTATGCTTCCAAAACCGTAATGACAACCACACGCACGCAAGGTGGTGGTGGTGGTGGTGGTCGCGGTCGCCGCTGAGTAATGCTTCCAGTGGTGTAGACTTGTGCTTCTTTAACCAATGTGGGCAAAGTTCAAGATAAAACTATGGAGTGCACGTACTTGGTGGTCAAGTGGATAACCAATCATCCCATAATGAACACATAATGCAGTGACCAGACAATCGGGACATGTGTTTCCTAGAATCCTTATTATATTGGACGTTATAAATAGGAACTCATCATTTCTAAGTCATCCATACAGTACATCAGTATTGGAATGTTTATTTTTGGTCTCTTAGTGTGCCCATATTAGACCAGTAGTACTCACCCCTCACTGTGTGTGACTTAGGGCCGCGCCTCCACCCTCCACCCTCCACCCTCCAAACACCCAACGTTTACTACTCATCCCACTTAATCTGTAACTCAGTTGTTTATCACTAGGTGTGTAACTCATGTTTCTTATCACTAGGTGTGTCCTGCATCTCCAAATACTATTACAATTAGTACTACCACTGCTTCTCATACTACAAATAATGATAATGATAATAATAATGATGATAATAATAATAATAATAATAATAATAGCAACAATGATGCTTGATTACCATAATTGATGTACGTAAGTACTTTCAATTTACGCAACTTCTAACAAAAGAAAGTTTTTTCTCATACTCGTGATTCCCTGTAGCCGTTTATAATGTGGTGTAATTTCTCCATCCGGCTGCCCTCCGGTCGGTCCTTTAGTCACACCCTTCCTGCCAAGACGGTGTTCCGGCGCCGTGAAGCCGTGCGCACACCTCAAGGGGTGGTTATGTTCACAGCTTTTCAAGCGGAATTACGAGTGACAACTTAATTTCACCGATTAGTACTTTTTCACTGTCATCGGAGACTGTTTTGAGGGTGGTTTTACGCCTCACGCCGCACACTACCACCACCACCACCACTACCACTTTCTCTGGCTATGCCGCTGATAATTACAGCAGCAGCTTTATAGACATTATTAGACGCAGCCTTCGTCGCCTGCTGGCTTTTGTTTTGGCGTACAGCATTAGGTTGCAGCAGGATGTGTGTGTGTGTGTGTGTGTGTGTCCGATTAAGGTTTTCACGCCACGCCCCTCCCGGCAGCGTCGACAAGGAAGCTGCGGCCTTCATGAGGTAATGTTTTCACGAGGGGCGAGCGTGTCGAGGAATTGTTGACAAGGAAACTGTGGGCGTGGCGGTATTGTTCGCGTGAGAATTGCGAGCTGTGTGTGTGTGTGTGTGTGTGTGTGTGTGTGTCTGTCTGTCATATCGGTTTCTCTTTTGCTGTTTCTGATTACGCACACGTTTCTGAATCTGCCCGAAGGTTACAGTTTCGTGTTCCAGTTGCCGAAGCCTCCGTGCCGCTCCTGACCTGCATCACCAACACTGCAAACGTTATGTTTTGTGAGCCTCCTTCCCTCCCTCGTGGCGGTGAGGAGTGTGTGGTCTGTGTACAGTTTCCTCGCGACCTTGGCACAGTCCGTCCCCTTCACTCCTTCTCCCAGGCGCCACACAAGGGGTAGAGGGGCCAGGAAGGAATGTGGCCCTGGGGACGGGAGTGGAAGAAGTGGCCTTGATGTCTTCATTATATTCACGAGTCTCTCCAAGAAGTTACGCGCGGACTTACAGAGGTAGTACAGACGCCTCACGTGAGAATGTATTGTCCTTTACTTGTATTAGTGTCGTCATCTATGGGCGTACTCAGGCCTCATGAACTAAATTGTTTTTTGTATTGTTTTTTGTTATTCTGCCGCCGTCACTCCATAAAGGCAGTGATGTGGTAAGCTGGCCAAGTGAAATGTCCCTGATGGACAGTGGTCGCGGCGTCAGGTGTTCGCTGAGCAGCGTTCTAGAGAGAGACAAAGTGAAAGGATCGCAGTGGTCATCCTACTGCCCGGTGTCGACGATACAACAAGTCCTATTCGCTCAGCCACAATTATGAACAATCTCGTTAATTAAGATTACATTGAAATTATTTAGATAAACTGTATAAAATCTGCCAGGAAGTAAAGCACAAGGCCACTTACCAAATGAGACTGATTGCCGTCAGCTAAGCCCGTGTGGCAAGTTGAATATAAGGGTGGTGGGATTGGGGGTGGCAGGCTGCATGGGGACCCACACCCTGGCCTCTCAGCCCCGCGTCGTGGCCTTCACATCTATAACTGGATGTGAATATTGTTTCGTGAGCAAAACATACCAAGCTGGAAGTACAACTTAACAGAACTGTTATCACAATTATTGTGTTCGGTAAAGGTCTTCATTATTCTTTGTTTGTGTTGTTTATGACAACCTTGACTATATTTATTTATACAGTTTGTAACGAAACAGTACTTGTAACTGCTGCTCCCGAAGGTCGCCGTCCTGGCGTGACGGTTGTGTGTCGGACTGAAGCTAGCGTGCCGGAGGCGTCACGTACCCGTGTTGGCAGGACTAACCGGCCTTGGGCACGTCACCCCCCGTTGCAGGTTCAAGGCGCCTCTGCCGACTCATGCCCGGCGTTCAGTACTTTCACGTGCCGGCTTCTTGGGCTGGTGCTTCACGAAACTCGCCTACTACTCATTCCCTTGCACATGAGACAGTAGGCTGACTGACGGCTGCTGATTCACCCTCATGAAGGGACAACATTGAAGAAAAACAATGGTGAAGGTGGGGCTGGAACGCCGCCAGCGTTATCAAGGTCAGTGCGGCAGGTGTGCGGCAGGACAAGGCGGTGGTTTTCTTTCTCCTTTTCCTCGATGATGTCATGGGCGGCGATAAGATAGTCCGCCGCCCACACCTGATAGCTGCCTCCACGTCTGCCGTTCCGCTTCCATCCCAACACAGCGCTACCCACGCCCTTCTCACCCCTACACCTCACCTCACCCCACACCACCTCACCCCACACCACCTACACCCCACACCACCTACACCCCACACCACCTACACCCCACACCACACCACCTACACCCCACACCACCTACACCCCACACCACCTCACCTCACACCACCTACACCCCACACCACCTACACCCCACACCACCTACACCCCACACCACTTACACCCCACACCACACCACCTACACCCCACACCACCTACACCCCACACCAACTCACCTCACACCACCTACACCCCACACCACCTCACCTCACACCACCTACACCCCACACCACCTCACCTCACACCACCTACACCCCACACCACCTCACCTCACACCACCTACACCCCACACCACCTTACCTCACACCACCTACACCCCACACCACCTACACTCCACACCACCTACACCCCACACCACCTACACCCCACACTACCTACACCCCACACCACCTACACTCCACACCACCTCACCTCACACCACCTACACCCCACACCACCTCACCTCACACCACCTACACCCCACACCACCTCACCTCACACCACCTACACCCCACACCACCTCACCTCACATCACCTACACCCCACACCACCTTACCTCACACCACCTACACCCCACACCACCTACACTCCACACCACCTTCACCCCACACCACCTACACCCCACACCACCTTACCTCACACCACCTACACCCCACACCACCTCACCTCACCACCTCACCTCACACCACCTACACCCCACACCACCTACACCCCACACCACCTACACCCCACACCACCTACACCCCACACCACCTACACCCCACACCACCTCACCTCACACCACCTACACCCCACACCACCTACACCTCACACCACCTACACCCCACACCACCTCACCTCACACCACCTACACCCGACACCACCTCACCTCACACCACCTACACCCCACACCACCTCACCTCACACCACCTACACCCCACATCACCTCACCTCACACCACCTACACCCCACACCACCTCACCTCACACCATCTACACCCCACACCACCTTACCTCACACCACCTACACCCCACACCACCTACACCCTGCACACTCACTATATCACTTCACACTTGACTTTGATTCATCACCAATTAAAGACTTCGTGTTTGTACGTTTAGTGTTGTTGTTGTTGTTGTGTGTGTGTGTGTGTGTGTGTGTGTGTGTGTGTGTGTGTGTGTGTGTGTGTGTGTGTGTGTGTGTGTGTGTGTGTGTAGCGAGGGAGGATAGTCAAATGTTGGCGTTGGTCCGTGTGACGGAGATAATTTTTTTTCTTCTCTCTCTCTCTCTCTCTCTCTCTCTCTCTCTCTCTCTCTCTCTCTCTCTCTCTCTCTCTCTCTCTCTCTCTCTCTCTCTCTCTCTCTCTCTCTCTCTCTCTCTCTCTAAAATAAGGAGGAGGAAGAGTAATATGACAACTATGTGTCACTCATAACTTTGGTGTAACAACAACTTTTTCTGATACACGCACACACGCACGCACACACACACACACACACACACACACACACACACACACACACACACACACACACACACACACACACACACACACACACACATATATATTTATAATTCAAGCATATAATTACAGCAAATAGATGATTATTTTATGTATATCTACTTCTTTTTCTTCTTTTTGTTCTTATTATTACTATTATTCCTATTCTTCTTATTATTACTATTATTCTCCTCCTCCTCCTCCCCCTCCTGGTTGTTGTGGTCGCAGGTGGTATGATGGTCAGCCCTTCATTAACTGTACTAAGGAAGGGAATATGTGCCGAAGCTGGCTTCGGTTTATGCTCACTGGTCTTAGTCGAGGTTGAGTATGTTTGTCTTTTTTCCCTCAAGTCATGTATGCATGTGCGTGTGTACGTGCTCGTATGTGCGTGCGTGAGTGTCTGTGGTCTTCACTCGAGTGGGCAGCGTGAGAGAGTGGCTGTCGCTACGCCTGGCTGCCTTGGCCCGTTACCTCCTGCGGCTGCGGGTGCTAGGAGTCAGAAGGGCTTGGCGTAGTGAACCCACCACCACCACTACCACTACCACTACCACTACCACTACCACC